>JAJGRW010000364.1:1169141-1235722 GCA_025461045.1 Carex parvula | reverse complement strand
GGTTTGAATTAACAATTCAAGCCTCATATATTATGTGCGGCTTGAATTAGCATATATTATTTGCGGTTTGAATTAACAATTCAAGCCGCATATATTATGTGCGGCTTGAATTAACAATTCAAGCCGTATATATTCTGTGCGGTCTGAATTGTTAATTCAAACCGCAAATAATATATGCGGTTTGGGTAGAAATAAAATTCTTTTAAAAACGTGGTTATTTATATTAAAATATTTTTTTTTTTGGGTAAAAATAAAAATCACGGCTTAATTTGTATGTGTTAAATTTTACAAAATATATGTATAACAATTTAGATATAAATGTTTGATATGCTATGTATACATATTTAATATTTTTCTGGAACATGGTGAAAAGTTTAAAATCAATAATTTTTTTAATATTTACACTAGCTAGTCTTACTTTTAAGGGATCGACTAACAGTTCCCCCCATTCAGTCCCCTAAACGTCCCCCTAACTGTCAAAGTACAACTGTCAGTCCCCCTAACGGTCAAAGTACAACTGCCAGTCCCCCATTTAACAACATGAAAAATATTCATACCTAAGATATGAAGTATTCATATATAATTCATCAAGTATTCATACATAAGATATCAAGTATTAATTCACATACAAACTGGGGACCATTACTTTTCGGGGGCAGTAACTGTCAGACTGCATTGGGGACCACAACCAAAAAGTCACGTGGATCACACCACCAGTCTCCCATTCATTAATTAAATTAATTCACATACAAAATGGAAAGTATGAATACCTAAGATATCAAGTATTCATATATAATTCATCAAGTACATAAAAAAAACTGGACACAATACCTACTCATCTTTTACATGTTTTTCAAGGTGGTTTTTTTTTTCTCCGTTCAATCTAACCAATTTTTGGGACGATCTATGAGGAATTTTGCAAATCTAAAACCACGAACGTGTTCTACACAATTTTCTCTTTCAAATGAGATCCATGATGACATACTTTTACACTTTTTTCAAGATATCAAATATTCAAATATGAAAAGTATTCATACAAAATGGAAAGTATTCATACCTAAGTTATCAAATATTCATATATAATTCATCAAGTATTCATACTTATGATATCAAGTATTTAAAGAAAAAAACTTGACTCATCTTTTACACGTTTTTCAAGGTGGTTTAATGATTGACAAAGTTAGTTAGAATTGGGGGGGACGTTTAGGGGACTGGAGTGGAGGGGACAACATCTTTACTCTACTTTTAATACATAGCATTATGAAAGGTTCCAGTTCAAATTAAAGCCCCAACTAGCGCCAGCTGTCTAATCTTCATGTTAGGTATAAATATTTGATATGTTATACGAGTAAAACCAGTGTGTTCTTAAATTCATCAAGCCTCTTTGTAAACTCAACTCAAAAATATATCGGATTGATTTTAAATGATGAATTTGAATTGTTAAAATTCATCTACCTTACAAGTGATACATCTACATGTGAGAATTTTAAACTTCTAAATTAATTTAGTATAGAGTCAAGTGGTCAAAATTAGAAAGTTTATAAATTAATTTTAATGCATTTATTTTTTGAATGTTTTTTTTACCACTTGACTTTATTTAAAATTTATTTTAAAATTTAAAATTCTTTCATGTAGATGCATCACTTGTAAGGTAGGTGAGTTTTAAAGGTTCAGGTTCGTCATTTAAAGTCAATCCGATAAGTTTTAGAGGTGAGTTCACAAAGGGACTTGATAAATTTAAGAACACTCTAATTCTACTCGTGTTATATATAAACACTTGCACGCGCCAGCTATAAATGTGTCAGCGACATTCTAAAAAGTGGTCCCAATCAAAACTATTTAGTTAGATATTTGACCAAAAAAAAATTTACAGGAGACTATTATCACGTCCCTTTAGAAATGACCCCAAGTATTTTTTTTTTCAAAAAAAGAGACTATAAACACCTTTCATTCATTAATGCTCTTTATACATGCGTTTAATCAAAATCGTTGAACACATGCGTTTAAAACTAAGCATATATTTATCATATGTTTATAACTCGAGTAGAACTAGAGTATTCTTAAGCTCACCAAGTCTCTGAGCTTAATTCAAAAATTCATCGGATTGGCTTCAATAACGCATCTAAATCGTTGAAACTGATCTACTTCACGAGTGATGAGTTTACATATCAAATTATAAATTCTCAAACTAATTTAATATAAAGTTAAGCGGTCAAAAAATAATAAAAAATAAAGACATTAAAATTAACTTATAAACTATTTTTTTTACCGCTTGACTTTATAAATTTGACATGTAAATGCATCACTCATGAAGTAGATCGATTTTAACGATTTAGATGCATCGTTTGAAACCAATTCAATAGATTTTTGAATTAAGCTCACAAAGAGACTTAGTGAGCTTAAGAACACTCTAGTTCTACTCTTATAATTCTAGATATTACAATTTTTTGAACATGACAAATAAATCATGTCATCCTCCTTCAATTATATGAATTCAATCTCTTTATTTAAAAATACATTGTGGGCCAAAATTAACTGTCTCTAATTTGCATGGTATACCGGCATAAATAATTAAACAATTTGAACTTTTCAGAGAATAAAATTTAATGATCATTAAGTAGTATATAATGATAACCAAAATCCATACAAACTATCCGAAGCTTCATGCATGGGACGGATCATGAGATAATTTACTGGATAAAATAATCTCATTTTTTATTCTTAATCATTTTATTAGATTGAACATGTGCTTTGTCTATTTAATGAATTAGTTTTCCACAACAAAATTTTATTGCATTCTGTATTGTCTCCATTTTGTTCAATTTTTATTGCATTTTTTTCTTTCAAACCAGATCAGATCATATCTTAAAAAAAAAATTTTGAATTTCCAAAAAACCGCTGCTAAGATCAGAATTTTATTAAGAAAGTAACTTAAAAAATTTCGGTAATTAGTCATGTCAATTATAAGTAATTTAAGTTACAGATCTAATTAAGTTGGTGTAGCTTGTGCTCTCTCTCGCCGTACACCACTCTTACTTGGGGATTATCAGGATTGTTGTCTCCTTCTTCCAAAATCATCTCTTTATAACCATAGCTAGTGCAATGAGACTTATAACACATGGTTAGTTGTGTTATAAGGAGTGAGAGGGAGGAAAGAAAGAAATCAGATGAAGCCTCGTATCTAGCTTGATAATGAATGGTAAATGTGTATATATAATGGGAATGGAAGGACAATTAAATGAATTATTGCCTAACCGTGTCAATAATTCCGCGTGGTCTTCTTGTGGGATTTTTTTTAAAAACCATAATTAAAATAATCAATTTTAAATAAACAACATGATTGTGGCCAGATTTACAAAAACCATCAAAACCGAATTGCCAATTCGGTCGGAAGGATTTTTTTTCTCTGGACCGAATTGGCAATTCGGTCTGGCTGTTTTTCACCGGGTACGTCACAGAAAATCAAAAAATAGGCCAGACCGAACTGACAATTCGGTCCAGAGGCTTTTTTAGCCTGGACCGAATTGCCAATTCGGTCCAGGTATTTTTTTTTTTTTTTTTTTTTTTAGAGACGAGCAAAATAAAGAAGTCAAAATTTGAATTTTTTTTTAAAATTATTTGATAGATTACTTATTTTGACATATAATTAGCATATTCATACTAAAAGAGGAGGGATCAAGTTACAACAAATTTGAGTTACAACAAAGTTACAACAACTATTTTTTTCATTTTCAAAGTCCAAATCGTCGATCCAAACCGTTCAACATGATCTCCACAATAAATGTGCTTGCAGATCAAATTTTACATTTTTTGAATTTTTTTACTATTTATTAACTATTTTACAAAAAATAGTCATATTCAGACCATTGAATTTTGTACCCATCTTAATAAATAGTAAAAAATTCAAAAAAATATAAAATTTGATCTGCAATCACATTTTATTTAGATAATCATGTTGAACGGTTTGGATCGACGATTTAGGACTTTGAAAATAAAAAAAATGATTGTTGTAACTTTGTTGTAACTCAAATTTGTTGTAACTTGATCCCTCCTCATACTAAAATACGCTAAATTACTTGAAATTATGTTGAATTACACTATATTAGTTAAATTACACTAAATTACATTACATTACGCTAAAATACGATAAATTACGCTAAATTACATATGAATAGGGACGATATCTTCACTAAAAAGGCGAAAAACGACAGCGAAACTTCAAACGGTCATAAAATGACGCTCGAGTGTCCGATTTCAGCAAATGACCACTTTTCGGAAAGCTTGCGAAAAGACGCATGCGTCCGTGCCAGCGATACCGGATTCCAAAATTCAAAATCGTCAAAAAATAAAGGGAAGAGCCTCAAAACTTGAGTTGAAGTTTCTGATTAAGATTTTTATTTCTATTATTCAATCCAAGTAGCTCAGTAAATTAGTTACATAATGAACTTGTAGAATACCAATGTTTACTATTTTTGGAAATTTTTTTACTATTTTTTATGATTCATGAAAGATGACACATAATCGGTCTACTTTAGCGTAATTTACCGTATTTCAACATAATTAACGAAGTTATTGTAATTTAGTGTAATTCAACATAATTTATTGTAATATAGTGTAATTCAACATAATTTCAAGTAATTTAGTGTGTTTTAGTATAAATATGCTAATTATAAATCAAAAGAAGTAATCTAACAAAAAATTTAAATTTTCAGTGTTAGATTTCTTTATTTTGTTCTTCTTAGTATCTCTAAAAAAAAAAAAAAAAAACACTGGACCGAATTAGCAATTCGGTCCAGGCAGAGTTACATGCAAGGCCACACAGCGATTCGCGGGGAACTGTGAAAAACAGCCAGACCGAATTGCCAATTCGGTCCAGAGAAAAAAAAATTCTTCGGACCGAATTGGCAATTCAGGTTTTGATGGTTTTTGTAAATCTAGCCGTAATCATGTTGTTTATTTAAAATTGATTATTTTAATTATGGTTTTTAAAAAAAAATCCCTTCTTGTGCATGTGGCCTGTGGGGTCCATTCCACATGGTACATTCATTGATTATTATTGCTTTTCAGACTTATTATGTCTGTGGGGTCCATTCCACGTGGTACATTCATTTATTATTAATGTTTTTCAGACTTATTATGTGTCTGTGGGGTCCCTGTCGCGTGGTGTCTCTGCGCTGCAGTCTCTCTTGTCAAATGAATCTAGACTACACTAACTCACATTTTGAATAACTGTAGAACGAATCTGGATTAATAGCTGTTTAAAAAAAAAGTTTGGTCTAACATTTATGTAAGATTCAAATATTTTTCTCCAAAAAAAAATGATCAGGGCGTCCCAATCTTTTTCTTGTTGCCATGTAATTTGCTCTATGAGAGCTTTGTAAACGCAATTTCGTTCTTACAAGAGGTAATGGAGATGCTACAAATTATATGTGGCAATGGATATTCATGTGACAAACATATATACCAATTAGAATCAACACCTAATTGAGAAAGAATAGTACACAATTAAGTGATGTTTTCCATGCAAGGATGGAAGAGTTCGGCTAGTATGACATCAGTGTCATATGACACAACTTCCAAAACATATTGAATAGATTTCAAACGATTAATTCAAACCGTTCAAACCGATTTACTTTATGAGTGATGTGTTTACATGCAAAAAAATTTATTTTTTCGAGTTATTTTTGTATCAAATCAATCGTGGTAACAAATGTTGAAAAATGAATGCACTAAAATTAACTTCAAAACCCCCACATTTGACCGTCTGACTTGATACTAAATAAATTTAAAAAATATAAATTCTACATGTAAACGCATAACTAATGAAATAGATGAGTTTGAACGGTTTGAATTCACCATTTGAAGTTGATTCGATATGTTTTAGAATTGATATTATATAGGTTGAAATGACACTGATGTCATACTAGCCATACTCAGAATGGAAAGTAGAGATGATGGCTTGGCTCCAAAGGGATCTGTGATCAGAATATCTGAACAGAGGATCAACTTTGATGGTAACAATGTTGACCAATTTAATTGTTCCTTCCGGTCCAAAATAAGGTCGGCCCAAATGTCATCTGGAAAGTGATATTTAGGTTGCTTAATTGATCTTCTCTAAATACAGAAAACCAGATTATTTAGGGTGCTTAACAAATTAATCAATGCTTTCCATGCAACATCTTGAGGTATAACAATCCCAAAATTATTAATACCGGGGAAATTTGACAGCTCTACCTTAGTCGCCAGCACCCCATTGTAATTAATATATAGTTTCTTAAAATATGGGACTAATGAATATATAAATTGTTGTTAAACATCTAATTATATATTTATGTTATTAATTAAAGTAGTATATTTGCCTGCTTGAGCCGCGCCACCACCCGATCCGAATCTGTCTCGCATGGCATCCACCCACCGCCATCGTGGCTGTGCGCCACCACCTCGGGCTGCTGCTTCACATTGAGATCAATTGGTTGAGTGAGCCGATCCGAACCGTTTGTTCCATCTTCCCCTTGTGTTCAAGTTGAGATTTAAGAGTTGAGCTATTTGGTGTGAAGTTTATGAGACAAGATTGTGGATTGGAAGGGAAGGAGATCATGCATCTAGCATTGGGGATCTTCTTCTTCTCATTCAAACATTGGTTAAACACCGTTTGAGGCTTCCTATCTAGCTTGGATGTTTGCAAGGCGTGGTGCAAGTGACGAAAGAGCTAGCAACCTTTTTCGCTCCATTTATTGGAGAAGTATGTGATTTTTGAACTCTATGCTTGCCCGTGCGTGTGGTACGCGTTATAAACTGCGTTGATGAATGCATGACTAGTAGTAAGATTCGTACTCGCAATGTAGAAATGTTTGTTTTGCACCTAGTTACCGGCCGGGAGCTATATATTTCCTTACAAGTTTATGTTGATAGTCCATTTTGAATAGGCACCTTAAAAGACATTTCAAAAATTTATCAATCAATTTAAAATTTCTTTAAAAGACATTTCAAAAATAGAAGAAAGGCATGACCAATCGAAAGATGATGCAATTTGCATATGAAGAGTATGTGCGGCGAGTACGTGTTTAAATAATTTCGATATCTATATATAAAAAAACATAAAAAGATACATATATAGAATCAAAATATCTGATCGGAGAGCTGATATTCAATTCAAAATTTCATCTTTTAATCAAAACCGTTAGAAAATCAGAACATTTACGTGCTTAATATAAGAACAGAGATTCTGATTGGTGTTGAAAGAACATCATCATCACAGTGATGTAACTATATACACCTACTATCAAATTAGTTGACAAATAGTTCCTCCACTTGTAAGTAACTTCTTTCAATAAACATATAACATCTTTTGAAATATATGTGTACATTAATTCAAAATTGTTGCACATCTTTTACATATTATATATATCATGTTCAAAATTAGTAAAAACCTATGTCGAAATTCATGAATGCACTGTCCATCTTGTAGGAGCAATAATATTTAGTGATGATGAGCGGTCAAGATTCACTGAAATGAAAATTTTTAATTACAGATTTAATTATTTATTCATTTAAGATAGTTTGTGTTATCAAATTTGATACAATTTATAGTTTGTTTTAATGTTGATCCGAAGGCTTATAGAGCTGACCCGTTAATTTTTTAAGAGGGAATTTCACGTATATCTCTGAAAAACTTCAAAATTATGTATTTCTCCCTCTAAATTTCAAAAACTCATAAATTTATCCATTTATTGTCTTTTATATTAAAAGTCATTCTAAATTAATAAAATACCCATTTTACCCTTTCTTAAAACCATAAAACGCCAATCAGATTCAAATTTGAATTTGAAGGGTTCCTCTACCATCTGAATTGCTTTAAGATCTGTGCACGCTAAATCAGCATGAATCTTGAAACGAACATGCACGGATATTGAAGTGACACGCACAGATTTTAATGCGATGCGCACAGGTCGCACGGTAGAGGAACCCTTTGGATCCAAATTTGAAAATGATAATAACAGAAATCTAGAAATTTTGTCCTAACACTTATGAAATGAAAATGCACAATAAAGAAACCCAGCCAAAAATTGATGTTGTTGGTTAACGATTTATGTCAATTTGCAATTCATAAGCACTGTACACTCAGCAGCCTTAGCCAAAGTGCCAAGCAAAATATGCATTATCCCTCAATGCAGTAGCAAGACTGGACTTAAATTTAAAAGCGAGTAACTTACAGAAATTGGTACAGAGAATCACATACTTAGCCAAATTGAAACTTCCCATTTAGTCCTTCGACATTGTGACATTATCAACTGATATCAAAGGACCAAATTGAAAACTTCTGCAACTAAATGACCAAAATAGGAAAGGGAAGGAGGAGAAATATTTTCTACACCTTATCGATTGATCTTGTGTTGGGCTTTTGATCTTTTGCAACTTTTCCCTGATCGCTAAACGGGCCGACTATTCCCTCATCTTTTGAGGCTTTTTACTTCCAATATATGAGTTTATATAATTTTTAATGGGCTTTTTACTTCCAATATATGAGTTTATATAATTTTTAATGGTTTGAAGCCCAGATCTTAGTAAATCAACCCATAACTAATAGTTAGGCCCAGTTTAAGTTTATTTGCAGCCCAACTGCTCCTTTAAGCGAAGTATCTTTTTTTTAGCTGCTACTGCATTGCTTCTCTTCTACTCTCCTTCTTCCTCTTCCTCTTCCTGCTGCTATCTAGGTCTAGGGTTTTTCAATCAATAGGAGCTAGTAAACCTTAAGCGAGCGATGGACGGAGACGACGACGTCACGGCTTCAGCGATGATCGACGACCCCATGTCTAACGGTGCCGAGTCCGCATCTCCCGCCACGGCGGCGATGGGAGAGCCAATGGACGTCGAGGCGTACGCCGCCATGTACACCGGGCGCACGAAGATTATAAGACTTCTATTCATCGCTGACAATTGCGACAACGAGGTGATGAAACTGGAGGCACTGCGCATTGCCTATGACGAGATCAAAAAAGGAGAGGACACCAATCTTCACCGAGAGGTGTCATCCAAGATCCGAAATCGCCTTGGACCCAAGTACACTGTTGATCTTGCTTGGGTCGAATCAGTTGAAAAGCGTGCTGCCATGAGAAGAGATAAGCTTGATAACGAACTCAACGGCTACAGGGTACTTTACTTTGCCAGATATGATACCGTTGCCTTGTTTCAAGTTCTAACAATCATAATACTTGTTTTCTTTCTTGGTAAATGTGTAGACTAACCTGATAAAGGAGAGCATAAGGATGGGATACAATGACTTTGGTGAATTCTACTACGCGCATGGGATGCTGTCAGAGTCGTTCAAGAGCTACATAAGGACACGGGATTACTGCACGACTTCAAAGCACATAGTGCAGATGTGCATGAATATCATCCTTGTCAGCATTGAACTCGGCCAGTTTTCGCATGTTACCAATTATGTCTCCAAGGCCGAGAATAACCCTGACCCCCTCTCTCCTGTCACTCAGGCCAAGCTCAAGTGTGCCTCTGGCTTGGCCTTTATCGAGACCAAGAAGTACAAATTTGCTGCACGCAAAGTCAGTGCCCTACTTCATTCTTTTTTGGGGGAATTTCACGTATATACCTAACAAACTTCGAAATTACGCATTTCCCCCCCTCTAAACTTCCAAAACTCACAAATTTCGAAGTTTAGAGGGGGAAATACATAATTTTGAAGTTTCTTAGGGGTATACTTGAAATTCCCCCTTCTTTATTTATTTTTCGGGCTGTAAGATGATTCTGTGTGGCAAGAAGCAAAATGTGAGGATTATAGTTCCTGGGGAAGACTCTTAAGTCTAACTAGTTAGGAAATCTTTTTATAAAGTAGAGAGTATTGCACAGTAAAAGGGGGTAGAGAACTATTTTTCCTTTAAATTCATTATACTATTATGCGTAAATCAGTGTTGTAAATAACGGTATGCGGTCGTCGGATGGACAAGGTACCGCCAAGCGATTAATAGGGAATAATTGGGAATAATCGGCCGATTAGTCGGAAAAATCCATGACGGTTTGAAATCCATGACGGTTTGGTCACCGCCAACGACTAATCGGCCGATTAATCAGCCTAAATGGACGTTTTTTACAACACTGGCGTAAACTATCGATTTCTAGTATAGACGCAACTAATGACTCCATTTACATTGGAATTAATTATTGATTATGCACAGGTTTTGTATTTGATTGTTACTCAAGTCTGGACTGACAGTATGTTGTATGCTATGCAGTTTATAGAAACTGGCTATGCACTTGGAAACAACTACTCTGACGTGATCGCACCCCAAGATGTTGGTTTGTATGGCGGATTATGTGCGCTCGCCTCTTTTGATCGCACTGAGCTTAAGGTATGCTTTCATAATGACCTTCTTTTATTGGCGTGCATTTTCATAAACATCCCTATACACCAGTTTGAATGATCGTGATTTGTTTGTTACTTGTGTTTTGGCAGACAAAAATTATTGACAATGTTGGCTTCCGTAATTTTCTGGAGTTGGTTCCAGAAGTTAGGGAGCTGATTAATGACTTCTATGCAAGGTACGCATTTGTATTTTGTAGCTTTAATAAGTTTCTTTTTTCTTTTAAGCTGAATAATTATGGCAAGAACTAATTCTGATCAACACATTTAGGAGATCTTTTTACTCTAGTCAGAATCAGTAATCCTTTTGTCAAGGAGCTAAAAATTGTTATGCCTCTTTTTTGTACTTCATTGGACTTGACAATTTCTGATGACGATGTAGGATTTTTTAGTGTTGAGATGGAAAGCTTATTTGCTATATAATCTCAATGTTGTGTGATTTAGAACAGACTCTGTAATTAGTTACTTTGTTTTTAATTTTGAAAGATAATTTGAAAGTGAAAACTTGCTGGTACAGCGATATGCGTCGTGCTTGGGATATCTGGAGAAGTTAAAGGCAAATCTACTGCTGGACATTCATTTGCATGATCATGTTGAGACTTTATACACAGAGATTCGCCACAAGGCAATAATTCAGTACACCCTCCCTTTCATCTCTGTCGATCTCCACAACATGGCTGATGCCTTCAAGACCACTGTTGCCGGTCTCGAAAAGGAATTGGAGGCGCTCATCACCAATGGCCAAATTCAGGTATTTTTAAATTCCCTCTTGGAGCATTTTACAATCTGTTGTCCAATGCCTGAGCGGTACCATTAATAGTTGAGGTTTTGTTGGGTAAGTTTTAACTAATGCTCGAAATGCAAATAAGGGTTTGGTAGGAATGACCCGTTATTCCTTGAAGTATGGAATATCATGTCTCGTTTATAAAAAAATGGGGCATAAATTACTCATTACATGACTAGAATGGTTGCAGAAATTACCCAAAATTCCCGGTCTATGCAATTAATTTTGAGGCTCTGTTAGGTAATTTGAAGAATGGCCAATTGCCAAATGAAGTTTTGGTATGGATGACCAAAATTTACTTGAAATTTGGAGAATCATAGGTGTCGTCCATGCATACTTGTAGTAGGGTTAGATTTGTCAACATTTGATGGATCAACCTTTACATTACAATATATTCTGGAGTAGAATGCATGCAACCATTATAATATATCTATTGTGACATGCTAAATCCTTATTTTATTTAAATTTTTTAGGATTGTAGTCCTTGAAGAATAAGTTTGTAATGAATTTATATTTGTGATCTTATTATTATGGGATTTATTTTGAAAAATGTGCAGGCACGGATAGACTCCCATAACAAGATTCTCTATGCAAGGCATGCAGATCAAAGAAAAGCGACATTTCAGCGGGTCCTACAGACAGGTGGAGAGTTTGAGAGGGAAGTTAGGTCCATGCTGCTCAGAGCTAATCTCGTAAAGCATGAAGTCAGTGCTAAGTCAGGAAGGAAATTTTGATCTGTGGCCTTGAATAAATTTTGCTAATGCCTTGCTTCAAGTTATCTAAATGCCCTCTCCTCTACCCGACAATGCCAATAGCTTCTTGTTCTGATTTCAGTTGTTTAGAAGTGTACAGCGCATACAGCTTACTTGGCTTGGCATGCAATATTGTCGTGTTTTGGGTTGTCAAAATGGATGTTTTATTAGCAACTGTTGTTTGCATGTTGGCCGGTTTTGTTAGTTGAGATTATTTTTCCTGTGGATGTTATATATTAATGGTTTTAAAAAGTTTTGCGTTAGTTCTTTTTTTGACAAAAGTTGGGGGTGCCCACCAGTTTCATTCAAAAGATTGTTTTGTTATAGTATCAGTGGTGCTGAGAAACATATCCTAATCAACTAGAAGGTTAACCTTCCACTGGATGACTGTATTAAGAATAAAAAACTCAACTATAATAGCTAATGAGTACATTAATCTACACAACAATTAAGAACAAAATGAATTAAAATAGCACACTGTATATGTTCCTATTAATCAAGCAAAATGAACTAATTAGTACATTAATCTACACAACAATTAAGAACAAAATTAACCAAAATCACACTATATATGTTCCTATTAAACAAGCAAATGAACCAAAATGAGTACTTTAATCTCAACAATTAAGAACAAAATGAACCAAAATAGCATACTATATATGATCCTATTAAACAAGCAAACCAGCCACAACAAGGCAGTTCCATCGTGATACCATTCCAAAAACATGCTCAATTAAGTTCGCTTTCCTTGCATGGCCCACCTAACCTATTCTTAAGACTTAAGAGCACATCAGGCTCAAGGAAGGACTTTAGAATGCTATAGGTCACGGCATCAGGCTGATGCCCTTTAGAAATCATGTCATCTAAAATATTCATTGCCTTCTCAATTTCACCTTTTTTACCCAATCCATCTATAAGAGTGCTGTAGGTTATGACATTAGGCTCATGCCCTTGAGAAATCATGTCATCTAGAATATTCATTGCCTTCTCAATTTCACCTTTTTTACACAAACCATCAATAAGGCTGCTGTAGGTTATGACATCAGGCTCATGCCCTTCAGAAATCATGTCATCTGGAATATTCATTGCCTTCTCAATTTCACCTTTTTTACACAACCCATCTATTAGAGTGTTGTAGGTCACCACATTAGGAGCACACCCTTTAGAAATCATATCACGTAAAAAATCCATCGCCTTCTCAATTTCACCTTTTTTACACAACACATCTATAAGAGCATTGTAGGTTACCACATTAGGACGAAACCCTTCAGAAATCTTATCCTGTAGGAAATCCATTGCCTTCTCAATTTCACCTTTTTTACCCAACCTATGTATAAGAGTGCTATAGGTTACAACATCAGGCTGATGCCCTTTAGAAATCATTTCATCTAGAACATCCATTGCCTTCTCAATTTCACCTTTTTTACCCAACCCATCAATAAGAGTGTTGTAGGTCACCACATTAGGAGCACACCCTTTAGAAATCATATCACGTAAAAAATCCATCGCCTTCTCAATTTGACCTTTTTTACACAACACATCTATAAGAGCATTGTAGGTCACCACATTAGGACAAAACCCTTCAGAAATCTTATCCTGTAGGAAATCCATTGCCTTCTCGATTTCACCTTTTTTACACAATCCAATTATAAGACTGTTGTAGGTCACCGCATCGGGACGAATCCTTTTAGAAATCATCTTGCGTAGGAAATCCATTGCCTTCTCAATTTCACCTTTTTTACACAACCCATCAATAAGAGTATTGTAGGTCACAACACTAGGAGCACACCCTTTAGGAATCATCTCGCGTAGGAAATCCATTGCCTTCTCAATTTCACCTTTTTTACACAACCCATCTATAAGAGTGTTGTAGGTCACAACACTAGGAGCACAGCCCTTAGAAATCATATGCCGTAGGAAATCCATTGCCTTCTCAATTTCACCTTTCTTGCACATCCCATCTACAACAATGTTATAGGTCACAACATTGGGTCGGCATGCAAGCTTCGGCATTTTGTCGAGCACCATAATGACAGCCTCACCAATCCTATTCTCGCGACATAGGCCTTTAAGTATTGGACTAAAGATATGAGTATTAGCGCTGTGACCCTCTTTATGATACTGTCCCAGAAAACCAAACATTAGGCTGACCCGATTCATTTGCACACAGCATTCCATCAAGATCTGATAGGTATATTTATCAGGATAGATTCCTTCATCTTGGGTTAAGCGGGTGAAGAAGGAAAAGACAAGGTTGATTAACGTTTTGGTACGAACCAACGCAGCAAAGAACTCATTGAATTCACTGATGTCAGCTCGAGGATTCAACAGCCGATTGAACTGGAAACGCGCCTCTTTGGCAGTAATGATATCCACCTTCTGTTGCTTCCCCTTCCGACTTTTCCCGGCCTTCTGCTTCTTTCCCTTACTATGCTGCTGAGGCGGCCTCTCAATCTTTCCAAAAAGATCGTCAAAATTGATGTTAACGGGGGAATTAATATTAGTAGCAGCAGGTGGTGGATTTGGTTTGTTGGTTATTTTGTGGGGATGAGAATTGGTGGATTGGGGGAATGCATAGCAGACAAGGAAGAGGCCTCGATGAGAAGCAAATTTGTATGAGGATTGGGATTTGGAAGCCGACGGTGAAAGCAAAGAGGAGGTGACAAGAGATAAGACACACACCATTTGATTCTAATGTAGATTGGTTCTAGTCTCTTTCTCTCTCCCTCTTTCAAGAATTCTATCTAACAAAATTGTGTGGAGCTTCTTATTTTTCTACTACTGCAATAAAATAAAATAACATATAATTAATTGACATATTCTGGAGGAAAATTAATTTAACAAGCAATTACAAAAAGCAGCTTTATACAGCTACTAATGAAATGTACCACAAGATGCATGTACTATAAGAAAAGAGAAAATGGCTCCAAACCAGAATAAGAAAACAGAGAAGGCGGCTCCCTGCTGTCTGCTGATGCTTATCGTCTCCTCTCTCTGGAAGCAAGTAAATAGGAGAATTGCGGGCTGTGCTTTCTAATTTCTCCTGGGCCGACGGAATAAAAATTGGGCTGGAGAAGAACTTACTAAATCGATCCAGTTAGGCCCAATTTAAAATTACAAACAAATGCGGTCCTGTTAGGTGCTCTCTCACTATCTAGTTGGAATCATTTGTAAAACAACCCACCGATTATACGGACCCACGTGCCATCCATACATGGACGACGCAGAGCGACGACAGCTGTCACGGTACCTGGCACCGGATCCATCCAAAGATTGGGCCTGCCCTGCCCCAACAGTAACCAACGAGCGTCTTGTCAGACAAAGTGCGATTCTAGAGGAGAAAGGTTTGAACCCGTACTCCATGTCCAGACCAGACCTGCTGCCCGAACAGTCTACGACCTATTCTGACCAGTGAGACGACTTGGTCATAACTACCCACGTCTTACCGAATTCACATCACCCTCGGTACCGTAATAGGGAATCTTTTACAATTACTTGATCTGGATGGTTCTTTTTAACTTGGCACGAATGTCAAAGCCCAATAAAACTGCCCCTCCGTCAGCCCGAATCCCAAACTAGCTGGGAGTTAATCTCAAACCGTAAAATAAAGGAATTCTTTTACGGTACCGGAGAGGATTTTGCGCATGTCTTACCTCGCAGAGCGAGAAAGCGAGCGAAGCTTCCTAGTATGAGGGCAAACTGGTAATTTAAGATGGGAACGCATTAGCATATGCAACGCCGGCAGCACAGTCGACCCTATTAATTATTAATATATAAATCAATCAATAAAGTAAGCAAAAGAATTAAAATTGTAATAAAATACAAAAAGAAACTGTATATTAATATAGTGACGTGCCTCTCCCAATCTCCCCACTCTCCCCACACTCCACTCCCCACTCCCTCGTCTTTCGATTTTATCTCCCGCCTTTTCCCTTGCCTCTAATTTTCACCTCCTTTTCTCCCCCAATCATACCTGAATAAATAAACAAACCCCAATTCCCACCAAAACGAAGACAACAACAAATGGGGCGTGCTAGTAGATGGCTAGCAAACCTTCTTGGCTGGAAGAAACCCGACTCCTCCGAGTCTAAGCCCAAAAAATGGCGGTTTGGAAAATCATACCGCGAGAAAAAAGACAACCCCCGAGCTCCGCCTCAGGCGAAGGTTGAGATGGCGGAGGAGAAGAGGGGTTCGTACAGGGATGAAGAAGAAGACAGTAAGAGGGCGATTGCTGTTGCCGCCGCAACAGCTGCGGTGGCAGAGGCAGCCGTAGCAGCCGCTGAGGCAGCAGCAGCTGTAGTGAAGCTAACGAGTGGAGGAGGTAGAATCGTGAAAAGCGGTGTCGGTGGGAGGAAGGAAGAGTGGGCTGCCGTAAAAATCCAGTCCGTATTTCGTGGTTATTTGGTATGAAATTATATATATTTTTTATTTAGTTGGTAAATACGAGTAGAAATTAGAGTTACAGTTAACAGTTTTATCTCCATAGTTATTTTGTCTGTTAGTTTGAAAAATAAAAAACCTGATGTCAGCTCTGAGCATTTCTAGCTCTGCCTGTCTATTCGGTTCCCTGTCAGAGCGTGCTGGATTGCGTGAATCGATTCTATCTCGTCAGTCGTCACGTCAATTTTATTTGCTGTTAGCCCTATGACTCTATGAGTTGAGTTCCCCAAGAGCATTATGTTCTGTTTGCATTCTCTCCTCGTGAACCGATATGGCATTATGAGTGTGACTTCTCAAATTTGCATTTACACAGGTGTTAATATTAAATAGAGGAGGGATCGGATGACACCTCTTTTTGGTAACATCTCTTTTACAACATTCATTTTTTTCATTTTCAAAGTCCAAATCGTCGATCCAACCGTTCAACATGATCATCTAAATAAAATGTACTTGCAGATCAAATTTTATATTTTTTTGAATTTTTTTACTATTTATTAAGTACTTTACAAAAAAACAGCCATACTTAGACCATTGAATTTTGTACCCATCTTAATAAATAGTAAAAAAATTCAAAAAAATATAAAATTTGATCTGCAAGTACATTTTATTTAGATGATCATGTTGAACGGTTGGATCGACGATTTGGACTTTGAAAATGAAAAAAATGGATGTGGTAACAAGAGATGTCACCAAAAAGAGGTGTCATCCGATCCCTCCTCTATTAAATATGGTAATTTTATATTCTATTTATGAAATTGCATTAATTTCATGAGTAGTTGCCTAGTTGGTGAGCCGTCGGCTTCATATTCTGCATTTAGTAATTCGTTAAACAGTAGTAAAATGCTAGTAATTCTTCATAAAATGGGTGTGAATGCTTGCTTGCTCTTTTGTCTCTTGATCGAGATCACGTGTTCGGAATCTCGTGTTGTCGCTATTTAAATATTTAATACATGAATATAATTGCTTAAAAATCTGAAGACAAATGGTACTGGAGTCAAAGTCAACTCTGGAGGGAAGACCTGTGTCTGCCTTGTATCCTTTTTTCCCTTATTCAAACTTAGACATAGTAAATGATACCATGTAAATCGTTTATTTTGTTTAATTAATTAGTTAATTGAGGGATTGTTGTTCAGGCACGAAGGGCATTAAGGGCTTTAAGAGCACTAGTAAGGCTACAAGCAATAGCAAGGGGTAATATTGTTCGAAGGCAAGTAGCTGAGACGCTTAGATGTATGCATGCATTGGTTAGAGTACAGGCTCGAGCTCGTGCCTGCCGGGCTTTGAAATCTGAGCGCTACCGGCCTGATAGACCTCCCCGCTCTCATTCAGTATTTCCTTTGCTCATTTTTTTACTTTTTTTTTTGTTGGTAAAGATTATAAAAAATGCCTTAAAACCAAGGAAAACATGTTATTTGGATAATGCAGGTTAATGCAACATATGAGAAATCAGATCAAGTTGTTCCAACCAATGGTCCAAAATCGCGTAGATCACCATCGCTTAAGGTAGATAAAATTCCTAGCTAGTCTAAGTTATCTTTGCTTGTATAATCGAATGACTAATTGTGTTAAGTTTCTTCTTCATCAGAGGAACTCGTCAAAACCGGTAGGTTCACAAGCTGCTGATCATGGCCGATCAAAATCTGCTGGTTGGAACTGGCTGGACCGTTGGATGGAAGAGAAATACTCCAATAGCACACAAGCTGACGACGAAAAAAGCACCAAAATCCTCGAAATTGATCCCGGAAAACCATCCAAAACACCGCAAAAGAAGCCGGTAAACCAAGTAATGGTAATGGCCTCTTCTTGCTCGAATCTAACCCAACCAGAATCTCCCTCCAAGGACTCAACCACAGCCCAGCTGTCTGTCTCAAGCCCATCAACTGTCGACATGGCAGAGTCGTATATCTACCCTGATCATCCTTTTTCATACGTAGAAAGCCCGTATTACTCAGCAACATCTCGGCCCGGTAGCTCCAAACGGGGTGCATTCACGCCTTCTAAGAGTGAGTGCACGGGTGGTTTTAGCATGTTTGGTGGATATACTGATTATTATCCAAATTACATGACCAACACCGAGTCATCACGTGCCAAGGCGCGGTCACAGAGTGCCCCAAAACAGAGGCCACAGACTGACAGATTGGGTTCGGTTAAGAGAACATCAGCTTTGCAAGTGAAGTATGCAAACAAGGCGTACCCGGGATCAGGCCGATTGGATCGGATGGGCATGCCTATCGGGTATTGATCCGTTTTAATTTGATGGTGGGTAATTGGTTGTAACTTGTACGTGAAGTGTTTACCATCTTTTGAACTTGCTTTAAATGATCATACTAAACTAATGAATATTTTGATATATATATATTTAGAAGTTATTCTTCTGGAGTTAGCGTTGGCGTTGGGTTATCTCTGCTGTAATAAATTAAGTAAAAAAGTGTATGGTATGGTTGGTGAGATGGTTTTAGATGATTAGATTAGATAAAACAGCCGCTAGATTTGTGTCGTTACTGTTGTCTGGAGCTGTAAATTCGGATGGTTTGTCTTGTTCTAATTTCTAAAGGCACTTTAAAAATTATAAGCTTGACAGTTTGGTAAAGACAGTTAGGTAAACCTGGATCCTTTTATTTACACTGTTATTTCTATGGGATAAGAGAAACTTAGTCATGAGAAAATATATCTTCCAACTTTTAGTCAAAATAATAAATTCAATAAACTATTAGTATAATCTTACGCTTATTAAATAGTAAAATTATATCATTAATTTTATATCTATAATAAAATGAAAAAATTTAAAATTATAATATGCTACATAAACATATGCGGCCACGGAAATAAATCTGCTGTTATTTCAAAGAAACATAAATTTTTCGTCGAGATTTGGGCATAAAAAATTTCTTCATTAAAATTCACGCATGGAAAAATTTGAGCGATTGATATTGGAATTAAAACACTGAATTTTGGAATTAAATAAATTTTAGTTATTGTAATAAAACTTGTGTTGCTTATGCCTTCTTTGAAAGAAAAATGAATAGATTTTAAAATAAAGGTTAGGATTCATGAAAATGTAAATATTTCCCTATGTGATTTCCCTAACTTACATTCACTGTTGAAAGTAGCTTCGGACGTATGCATGCAGATTTTGGAAAACAAAATTCAAAGATAGAACAGTATCCGCAGATATAGCATGGTCGCAAACTAACAGAGCAGATTCTGAAAGGAAGAAAGGAAGGATATAATACAGTAAGAAAAGCAGCTCTCTCAGTCTCAGGCATTGAATGCCTGAACACACTGGTATCATGTATGTCCGGATGTCTCCTTTATTTATTGCACCTGAAAAATAATTCGTTATATTTTTTTGTACATAATTCAGTCTCAGACCAATAGTCAGTATTCAGCCGAAATTTCTATTAATAGGAAAAAAAAAATATGGACAACAAGAAGGCAGTTTTTGGAAATTCGATATGTAAAATCAAATTACCGATTAACGAAATTGATATTTTTGTTTTCCATTTCAGAGTATTCGGTGATGGGAAATTTTTATTTGTAGAAAATATTATAAAATAAGAGAAAAAATGAGTACCTAAGTTTTTCATGCATAGAAGAATAGATGGAATTTTTAAAAATTGTATTCAATTTTTTTTTATTATTTCTACTGAATTCATGCAGTGTACTCACTACAACAGGACAACCCTTCTGCGACCGACCAAATCGGTCACAGAAGGGTACAGCGCCAATCGCAGAAGGGCCGGTCGCAATTGCTCCGTCGCTAATGCCCTCCCCGCTGACGTCACCAGTCGTTGAAGGGTCACAAATCGGTCACAGATGACCCTATAGCGACCGATGAAATCGGTCACTGATGTTGTATGTTGATGTGGCTGAAGCCCATCAGAGACCGATTGGGCGGTCACTGATAGGCCCAAAATCAGTCGCAGAAGATTAATTTTTTGTTTTTAGTATTTTTTGTTATTTTTCTTTTTCCCAATTGGTACGAAATGTACCAAACAAATATAACAAACTATCATTCATAATGCAGCACAAGCAACAAACTATCATATTGCAAATAATAAATTATCCCAAAACATGATCATATTTATTCAAAAATCTAAGCAATATTCATCCAAAATTTCAAACCAATGAACAATTCCGAATAGTTCACCAAATACAATTATTAGTGGAATGCAAATCTAAATTAAAGCCTTTATGCTCCAAATCAGCAGTTGACGCATTCTTTTTCAACTCATTATTTATACTGTTATGAACAAAATCATACACAAAAATAAGAAACTTTTCAACATTACAAAGGAAAAGGAAAGCACCTTGCTAACTAGTATAACAAGTATAGTGAAGAGTGATCTTTGTTGCCTTCTTTTATTTTTCAATTTAATCAAGGTGCAGTTTGCGAAATAACCAATGCCCAATTAATTATTTACTGCAAGAATTTCAAAGACTAAATTATAGCATAAAACTATTAATGGCAAAAGATAGGGCAAAGTGACCAATATTTAACACAAATTGCAATATTTTCATGACATAAAACTATCAATGGCACAACGGCAGTGCCAACGGCAATGCTAGTTTCTAGTATGATGAATTATTTTAGTGTACTTGATGTAACAATAGAATATGCATGCTAATTTTGAAATAAAAACAATTATGTAGCATCAGTTTTTTTTCAAAACTTACAGTAGCACAATTGAAGCTTAGGTCTGGATTTGATTTCATCAACTCGTCTTTCTCCTGAGTATGGAAAAGAGTAAATCAATTTATATTTAATAAGTTATGTCGACCCCCTGAAATTGACTGGTGCATCTCTTATGTAAATCTGAGATTTCTTAAAGCATTTTGGTACGCTTTCAGTGAGTGCTGGAGCTTGGTATGGTCCCATGCACCACTTGCAAAAAAACTGGTCAGATATGCATTTCCAAGATTATCAGTATATAAAAGCAAAGTATAATAAGAATTTCAAAGAAGATATTTGTGCATATGTATAAATTGTTCTTGTTTGGAATATACAAACATACACAGAAAATCCTCTAAATTATATTTTGGATGAGAAATGAGCTTCAGGTAAATAATGTCTGGTACAGTGATCTGTGGTACCAGGGGGCAATGATGTCCGGTACAGTGACGTAGCACCTACTTCATACAGGTACATACCAGTTATGTCTGGTACAGTGATGTAGCACCTCAAGGGACACCGTTGACTGTAGTCCTTTCTTTCTTAGGCTTTCATACTATGTTTCAAATTTTATGGTTTCTTCCGTGTAACAAGTTACTGACAAAGATGTTGAGTGCAATACTGATTTGTTACACAAAAAATAATGATAAGGTGCCACAAAAATCCTGCAGTCTTTTAAAAAAAATAGAAAGAAGGTAAAAATTCTACCGATTTTTTTATGCATAAAATCAAGATAATCTTTCTCATTTTCTCTCTCATTTTATAATACTTTTTATAAATAAATATTTTCTTCGGTGGCTTAGTTATGTTTGACCCGCATTGTTCTTCTTAAAATGGTTTGACCAGCAGATCAGATCAAGCTGCCTTTTGTATCAACAACTTCACCGCACAGACTCACTCATTGAATTATTAATTGTGCTATTTTTAGCATACATAAATCAGAAACCAAAATTTTTATTAATATCCTAAAAAAAATAGCAAATATGCCCACCATATGAAAAAAAATTTAAAAACGCCCTGACCGCCCCACGTTTAGGCAGTCATCTCTTAATACTAGATCACCCCACGTTTGGGCGGTTTGGTATGTAACCTATTTTTTTTAATGTTATATTTTTCTTTATAATGTTGTATTATAAAATGCTGTATTTTTTTATATTAAAATTTTGTTATAATTTTTTAATTTACGGTTATAATTTTTGTAATAATTTATGGTTATAATTTGTAATTGACGATTATAGTTTTATTGTAGTTTTATTTGTTTTAACTTTTATAATAATTTATGGTTATAATTTTATAATTGATGATTATAATTTTATTTGTCGTAATGTTTTATAATATGTTATATATTTATTGTAGTTTTATTTGTTATAATTTTGTTTAATGTTATAAATTAGTTTTATTCGAATAGATAAACAACAAAACTAAATAATATAAATAGTAAGTCTACAACATAAAATCTAACAATCCAAACATGAAATATAACAATTCAAATATAAAATACTACAAACCCATCTAACTCAAAAATAAAAAGAACCTGGCGGCAACGACCGGAAAAATCCAACCTAGCAGGTGGTTGTCGGTCCCTGGGTGGCAACTAATGCTTAAGTGAACCTCATCCTCCTTGTCATCCTGGAGATCATCCACATCTATCTCCGACGCCGCACCAGCTGCCCATGGATCCTCCTCCTGCAAAGATAACTGTGTACAGCGGACCCATGGGAGAGAGAGAGACAGGGTGGGGGCGGGCAGATTGGAAGAGAGAGGGCGAGAGAGACACAAAGGCGGATTTAAAAAAAAATAGGGCACAGACCAAACTGTCCAAACATGAGGCGGTTTGGTATAGAGAGTTGAGTGCCCCACAATGGAGCAATTTGGTATGGGGAGCTGACCGCCAAACATGAGGCGGCTAGATCATTTATGAAATTATTTCAGTCCGGAGACATATTAGTTATTTTTTTTGGAGGGTATTAAAAAAATTTCGGAATCAGAAACGAAGTTAAGTTTTGTGCTGGTTTTGTTAGAAAAAGAACAGCAAATAATTGCAAACGTAAAAAAATAGTAACTACAAAAGTTTAGAGATATTAAATTATACAATATTTTAGGAGACAGTAGAGTAGACTATGACAGGTTAGCTAATAGCTAATAGGTTGCACTTGTGCCAGAACAGACAATAAAGAGGTCTTTTCTCCTGAACTGTTGGCCTGGCCCATTACCAAAAAAGTTTTTCCCAAAACAGAATTTTTTTAATTATATCAATGTTTATTTTTAAACTATGTTATATTATTTTCTCTATGTTAATGTACAAAGTTATGATATTTTATTTTTTAAATACATTAGTATTAATAATTTATAATGTTGATTTTTAAACTAATCGATTCATATAAATACGAAATTCAAAAATTATAATTTTCATGTACATATAGAAAATACTATAGATTACAGTTAATGGTTTTTTATTAGTTTTAACGAAATAAAACTTTTCTGTGTGACTGTGAAGTGTAAAGTTGTAAACTAACACAGTGGTTTTGGTTTGTGCAGTGCTGTCAGCGGGGATTAAACAGAGAGGCAGGAAAACGGGTCGGATGTCACCATCAAACAAACTGTATTTGGGAAGAAACCGTACCATTTACTAAATTATTATGGAAGATAACATCTCTACCCTAACTACACTGATCAAGTCAATCTGAGGTGACAAAAATTAAAAACGGATTCAGAATTTTCGTCCGAGAGAGAAAAAAAAATATTTAATTGGGTTTAAATTCATTAATCAATTGGATACTCGATAAATAATAATACTTTAACTTATACTTTTCAATGCTTTGACTTGTAATTTCTGATGCTCTGACTTATAATTCTAATTACCAATCAAAATTCAACAGATTTATTTCAATTTTAATCCGAATTACAAATTAAACGTTCAGAGGGGGGGCAAAAAAATTTCAGAGAGGCAAAGTCAGTCGGAACCGATAAATCTCCACTAAAACTCAATCTGGGGGGCAGAACACTCTGAGTCTGCCCTTGACAATGATGAAAATTTTTTATACGTAGAAATTATTAAAAAAAGAATACAGAAAAACAGAAAGAAAGAGTACTTCAATAATTTAATTAGATGTAATCGAACTAATAGTTCAGTTTCTTTGGGAGAGTAATTCGGTTCCTTTAATTTCCACAATTTGCATGTTAATGGCCACATATTTTGGAAAATTAACAGGACTATTAATTTCTGCGAATTTAAGATGTTACAATTTTTATAACCTCTCTACAATTTCTGAATTTTACGTAGCCTAGTTTCCAATAATTTGAGAAAATTATTAAAACCGAACTATTAATTCGGTCCCTATAAATATCTTAAATAGATCAAACCACTGTTTCGGTCCCTTCCATGAGATAAAAAAAATCCATCTATTTTCAAATAATGCAATTTTGCAATATTTATATTTCTAAAAATTATAAAATTTGGGGCATTGATTGGTGTGGGGTCGGAAATAGTGTGATCGCTGGCTGTTTCATTAGGCGGTTCAGGTCGCAATCCTCAAAGGGCATGGCATGTGTTTTCTTAACCATCTAATTTTAATCAGGGGCTTCCAAAATTATATCAAGTCATTTGTGTTAATTGTTAGCTTGTAGCTTAATATGTGTCTTTTGGGGATCACCTGAAGTCCTGAAACAGATGATCATTTATTGCATCTTGTTCGGTGAAACTAAATATATTTGAAATTAGATAGCTAAAGATTAGACCAAAACATATCCTGTTTTGCACGGCGACAGAATTTCAAAAGTACGGAATATGATTGGTATCAATCAGTATGGTAGTTATGATAAGCACAAAAGTTGGTGCCAAAGAATTCTTTGAATTCTTTATCCAGACATAATAAGTTAACATAAAATTAAATTAATATAATTGTAAACAGTATTAGTGTCATTAACAAACAGCAAATTAAATGATGCTTCATTGAGTATGCTTGTGACTACTAATTAATTGATTGATTGTCTTTTTATGTAAGGGGAATGCTCCTTTTAAGTTACATTATTATATGCTGGTTAATTTAGAAGAACTAGTGATACGTTCTATCTTCGGAGAGATTAAGTCGCAGTGTCTAAACACGTTTTAATTCGAGAGAGGTTAGTCTATGCGGGTTTGGTGTGTATTTAATACGTGTCCGTGTATTGCTAAATCGTGGATCTCGAGCTCAGTGAACTCGGGGGTATTTATAGGCCTATAAGTCGGTTATGATCTCGTACGGTCATTCCGCATGGTCTTAACCCGTAGACGGGTAAGTCGGTTTGAGTCTCGTACGGACATCTCGAATGGGCTTGTCTCACAGGCCGATAAGTCAGTTCGAGACTCATACAGTCGTTCCGACGTGCCTTCTATTTGTGCTTGTTACTTGGACTTAGTACTCAACTCATAATGTTTTAATGAGACTTTTAATACATGACCCTATCAACTAGTTTGGTATTATTTATTATGTAGAAGCTAATAACTTATTTAGAAAGAAGGACAAGTACCGAGTGGTGGCAATTTTGGTGAGCATATTTATGAGTTCTCCTTTATTGGTCCCAGGTTACTAAATTCATGCCTTTTATTCCAATAATTTTAGCCGCTAAAATAAGTAGTGTCAAAACATCACCAAAAAAACCTGCGCATAAACAGCCCCATGTCAGTTGTGATGGCGCGCGCGCATATATATATATAGATAGATAGATAGAGTAGAACTAAGGTGTTTTTAAGCTTACCAAGCTTCTTTGTGAGGTTAATTCAAAAATTTATTGAATTGATTTCAAACGGCATATTTAAACTGTTGAAACCGTTCTACTTCACAAGTAATGCATTTACATGTCAAATTTATAATTTTTTGAACTAGTTTAGTATAAGATCAAGCAGTCAAAAAATAATGGAAAATGAACTCATTAAAATTACTTATAAATCATTTTTGTTTTACTGCTTGACTTCATACTATATTAGTTCAAAACTTTAAAAATTTGACATGTAAACGCATCACTCATGAAGTAGATCGGTTTCAACGGTTTGGATGCGTCGGTTGAAATCAATCTGATAGGTTTTTGAGTTAAGCTCACAATGGGAATTGGTGAGCTTAAGAACACCTTAATTCTATTCTCTCTCTCTCTCTATATATATATATATATATTCTGGATTAATTAATTATAGTATCTGTAGACTAATCAATACAAAAAAACAGCGGTGTATTGAAAGAATGTTGCCAGCCAGACTGTCCAAATCCTTCCAATTCATGCAATTCAATTAGTTGAGTTGACTAATCTATTAACTCGGGTTGTGGTTTGTATTTAATAAATTGTTTAACCCATGCATTCAATATGTATTGGATGTCATACCATACTTCTCTTATAATTTTATAATTAATTAATCACACTCTATGGGCCTATAGCCTATAGGGCACATGACCAACTATATATTAAGAAGAAATTCACTAGATATAGATATAGCTGTTTTGGATCAACATAACCAACTAATTTCATCAATTAATTAGTATGTTAGTTATGTTAAAAATATTCTATTTAGCTTTTATGCTTGTAAATTCTAATGTTTTCTACTACACCAAAGATTAGAACATTATAGCAAAAACTATATTCTAGATAGTTCAATTAAAACTTGTTATCCATATAATTAATTATTTGAAAAATCAATATATAAACATGTGAGTTCAAAATCAATGTATACAAGGAGTTGAAGGATTTTGACATTCATTTCATACTTAATATGTTAAAAAAAAAAATTAAGTAAGTTTGGATTTACAAATAGTTCAGCTTAAAATAAATTTCAATCTGAAATAATCATATTAGATTTAACAGTCCACTAGGGGTCCACAAAAAAACTCATGACTCATAACTCGTTCGGAATTAATTTGGGTTCAACTCGCCAACAACTCGAGTTGAAATTGACTCGAGTTCATCGGCTCAGTTGTCTCATGAGTTGAATCCAAGTTGCACCCAACTCGGTTCGGAATAAACTCAGCTGACTCATTGACTTGGTAAACTGTGTAATGTTTTGTTAGACTTAGTACCATTTAGTAATTTGGTAAACTTTGTACTATTTAATTATGTATTTTTCACTATTTTATTATGCAAAGTTTTAAATTGTGTACTATTTTGATAAACCATGTACTTATTTTGTTATACTTTGTTTTGATAATTTTTAATTTAATAAACTATGTACTATCTACGAGTCACGAGTTGACTCGAGTTCTTAGCAACTCGGACTCAATTCAGCTCATGAACAACCCTAGGGCCCGCTGTACACTTTAAATAGAGAGGGATATTCCTATTTCCTTATTTGCCTATTTATTTTGTTTAAACTATTTTTATGTTCGTAGCTAGCTAGCTAGAATAAGTAGGTTCAGACTTAAATATTAGTGTAAAATTCAAAATAATAAGTTTAAAAGTTCAAAAGAATTATCAAAATGTATTAACTCGGTTAAAACACGTCACAATTATCAATATATGTGTCTAAATTGTAATAAACAAAATGTGCACTTTAAAATAGTATAGTCGTCATTCTACAATAATTTAAGTGTGTATTATACTATGTATTAAAAACTTTATATATATATATATATATATATTTAAAGGAATGAGTTGATAAAAAATAGTTTCTGGCCCAAAAAAATATTGGCCCGTTAATAGAATCAGATTATGGGCTCAATATTGGCCCGATACCGAATTTCTTTGTTAACTTGGATTACTATGCACCTCTGATCCCGGTATCCGCTACAGATTATGGGCTCAGTTTCTCTGATCCCAAAAAAATAGTTTCAAGTCCTTGCATTTTTACAACTGACCAGCACGTTTGAGCCGGTCCATGACCATTCTGTACACCAAGTCCTTGGGTTTCAAGTATTTTACCTCCACCATCTCCATTAGAGCATCGCATGCACGCCTCCAGTTCCCCCTCCCACAATAAGCAGTTATCAAGGCGCTATAAGTGTTGACATTTGGCTCGACTCCTTCCTTCTCCATCTCTTTCTTTATCCTAAGAACCATATCCATTTTCTCCTCCTTATTAAATAACTCTATTAAAAGGTTGTAGGTGACGGTATTAGGCTGCACATTTAGCTCGCGCATTTTGTCATACAACTTGCGTACAGTCTCGATGTTACTCGATTTAACCAACAATTTAAAAATTGGGTTGAATGAGTAGCAATCAGGGTTACACTTTTTCAACACCATTTTGGTTTAGCACTTTCAAAGCACCATCTAGGTTTGCTTGGGACTTATATGATCGGAGAGCTCATGTTCATTTTATGATTTCTCATCTCGAAGAGAACAGTGGGATTTTTATCAGACAAAAAATAAATTATTAAAAAATAGTTATTATTTTTCATTTTTTTAATAAAAAATTAAAATTGTCAACGCACCCTTTCTTAAAAATGAAATTTCCTTATTTCTAAACAATTTTTTTTAGTTCTAAACAATTTCACTGTACTTTGTGATTAAGATAATTTTTGTGATAGTTTAAAAATAAATGGATTCACGGTATGCTAAAATCATTAAATAACAAGGCACGATGGTTTGGTTTGAATGTTAAGACTCAAATAATTTCTTTAGATGCTCCTGGTTCTCTGTGAACCAATAATTATTTCTATTTTTATACTTAATGGGTCAATACATCAAGTCTATTTAGAAAGAAGTATTTAATTATCTTTCTTCTCCAAAGAGTCTCGTTCACTTTCTTTCCAAATCAACAAAACTCCTCTTTGTTAAATTCAAAATTGACACAAAAAAGACCGAATCAAGCCACAACTAGAAGAGAATCATAGCAGGGATAGGCAATGGACCGAAATAGGGGTAGGCAATGACCTAATTTTATACAGATTTATAGATAATTTGCAAAATCTAGGGGTAGGCGGTTGCCTACCCCTGGTCCATGCTAGCTCCGCCTCTGGAAGAGAACACATATTTGTATTTTTATTTAAGAATTTTACGTAGTTAATCATGTTATTTTTTATTATATTTTTTTTATTGATAATCAATTTATTTCAATCTAAATATTGTTTTTCAAAACAAAGTCTGAAAAATAATTCTAGTTAAAATAACTTTGTCTCTCTTATTTCTCAATTCTAGTCAAAAATAATTTTGCCCCCTCTTTCCATAAATAGCAAGTAATTTTTTTTTCTCTACTACATTACTGTTGATTCAAACATTCAATATCATGAGGAAACCGAACTTAAACCGAAGGCTTAATTTGGGCCTAATCAGGCTAAAGATTTAGAATTCTGATATTTGGGCCTTGTGGGTTATTACATGCTCACAAACCCAAAAACAGCCTCTTTCTTCTGACCTTCTCCCTCCTTGTCTAAAGCCTTGTGACCGGTGCAACCGTGCAAGGCTGCAAGCTCTCTAAGTCATGGCGTTCCTTCTCCGACCCAAAACCTCCATTCTCCGATCTTCATCCCTTCTTAACCTTCTATCCACTACCGCCACCGCCACCGCCACCCCATCTCTCACTGCGTCTGAGTCAAAACTTCTCCAAAAGCTCCATTCTTTAATATTAGACCACCACCACTCCAATCCTTCTCTATCTCCTTCCCCACCTCCGCTCGACTTCTCCATTCCCTCTCTCACTACCACATTTTCTCAGCTCGCCTCCACCGCGCCATCCAGTGACCTCACTCTCGAGCTCATCCGCCGTGTTTCTTCACTCCGCCATGGCCATCCCTTCCACCAAACCATTACCTTCTTCAACTGGTACCTCTCTTTCTCGCCTCCTCCCGCCACCTTAACACACTTGTTCACTGTCATGATCGATTTCTCTGCAAAATTACACTGTTTCCCCCTTGCTCACCAACTGCTCGACAAAATGCTTGCTCTCAATGTACCTGTACCATCACACACCATCATAACCTTAATTCGTCGCTACATTCGGGCCTCTATGCCGAATGAGGCAAAGGAGTTGTTTTGTCGCATGTCGGATTATGGGCATGAACCCGACCCATCATTTCTTGCAACTGTTATTGGATCTCTTGCCAAAAAGCGCCTGGCACATGAGGCCCAATCAATATTCGACTCGTTCAAGCCTGTGATTTCTCCTGACACGGTTCTGTACTCGGCTCTGATTAATGCATGGTGTCGTGCCGGCCATTTAGATAGGGCAGAAGAGATTTTCACTGAAATGAGCAAAACAGGGATTAAACCAAATGTTTACACTTATACATGCATAATAGATGCCATGCATCGAGCCGGGCAATTACCGCGTGCACAAGAGCTCTTATGTCAGATGATCGACTCAGGATGTTCACCCAACACTGCCACATTTAATGCGATTATGCGGGCCCATGTCAAGGCTGGTAGAACTTCACAGGTGCTTCAAGTCCATAATGACATGAAACGGCTTGGGTGCGAACCCGACATAATTACATACAATTTTATAATCGAGATGCACTGCAGTAAGTCCCAAGCAAACCTAGATGGAGCTTTGAAAGTGCTAAACCAAATGGTGTTGAAAAAGTGTAACCCTGATTGCTACTCATTCAACCCAATTTTTAAATTGTTGGTTAAATCGAGTAACATCGAGGCTGTACGCAAGTTGTATGACAAAATGCACGAGCTAAATGTGCAGCCTAATACCGTCACCTACAACCTTTTAATAGAGTTATTTAATAAGGAGGAGAAAATGGATATGGTTCTTAGGATAAAGAAAGAGATGGAGAAGGAAGGAGTCGAGCCAAATGTCAACACTTATAGCGCCTTGATAACTGCTTATTGTGGGAGGGGGAACTGGAGGCGTGCATGCGATGCTCTAATGGAGATGGTGGAGGTCAAATGCTTGAAACCCAAGGACCTGGTGTACAGAATGGTCATGGACCTGCTCAAACGTGCTGGTCAGCTGCAAAAATGCAAGGACTTGAAGGAGATGATGGTTAAACGGGGTTTTCTTGAAAAACTGACAGAAAATGCAATGTTGTAGTGAATATTGTTTTTTCGTTTACATTTTTTTTGTTTGTTGCTCCCTTTTTTGTTTGGCTTTGATTATGAGCATTGGCAAGCAGTTCAGATAGTTTATATAAGCAATGTACGCTACTCTTTTATTCTATTCGTTTCATGATCTGTTGCAAGTATCATTGTACTGCCTGAGTCTTGACCAGACTAGACTGAATAAAATGAAAGTTTCAAATTATGCAATTAAGTACCAAAATGTATATGAAATAATCAATAGGAAGATCTCTACCTAATTTTGTGATGGTTTTTCAAAGGTGGTCAAAGTGGAGGGTTTAGGCAACAAAACTGCTCTCCACTTTGCTGCTGTTAGCAGTCATGTCAGATACATTTGGCTTTTGGTGGTCACCTCTTTTGGAGTCGTCGTGTCTTTCATGAAAGAAGGTACCAACACTGACCACAACAGGTAACTATACTAAATTAGGCATCACAGCAGTTGGGCCTAAAAAGGAAATTTATGAATAAAAACTTAAATACTGCAATATTTTTTCATCTATTAAAACTCAAATGCTACAATATTTTTTTCATAATAAAAACTTAAACACTACAATATCTTTGAATAGTGTATTACTTAACGTTATCAACCAGCCGGCAGGTGGTGGTGTAACAGCACTTCACATGGAATGTCTTCATCCGCTTCTAGACCTAAATGTAAGTGTCTCAAGGCAAACTCTTCCTTTTGAAGATGTGATTCTCATGTCCAAAAATATATCTGGAATTGGGGATACATGGTTTTTGACTACCGGTACCAGTTCAGTACCAGCCATCTATTAAGGTGTACCTCCAGTACCAGTACCAATACCAGTTTTTGGCTTTAGTCATCTGGTACTAAGCACCAGTAAAGCAAATTGCATACCCATACTGTTACACACTCAGTATTACATGCAGTAGGCTCGACCTTTGCTGTCAGATTAGATTTTACTGCTATTGAAATTTATCTTCTAATATTTGTTTGTGAAGAGCAATAACATGTTTTGTTGGCTCTGTAGGGACACATTGTTGCACGAGTTGTGATTGTTCAACGATCTCTTGAGGTAAGATTTCAAACTGTTTTCATTTTCTTTTTCCGCTTTTTAGATATTTTTCTGCTAATACTACTGAAAAATGCTTGATTTCAGCCTGTTTTTTGTTTTGATTTTCTTATAAATTTTAGATTTGCAGCTGGAGTTATTGTGCTTGAACTGTTTCTTTTCTGAATTGCGAAGTTTCAGGTTTGCAATCTACACCCCTTCCTATACTTATTAGCAAAAATACACTTCATCAATATTGATACATGACCCTGTTAGGTTCGATTGCACTTTAAAGTGCTCAAGTATGAGCTACAAAAGTGTAGAAACCTAGATGCCAAGTGAACAGTAATGGACTGGTATTCTTCCACTATGACCTGACAAGGTGTACTATAATTGCTGGTACCATACTTGGCTGATTTATTTGCTTCTTCCAATGTATTACACATTAACAAACAATTAGGGTCAATTAGCTCATATAGAGAGCACAAATCCAAAAAGACAAACTTGAAATATATGTTCATCTATATAAATCATAATCTATGAGTACAACAACAACAACAACAACAACAACCAAGCCTTTAGTCCCAAATTGTTTGGGGTAGGCTAGAAATGAAACCCAATCACAATCATAAAGTCAAGGTAAATAGTAATAAAATAGTAATAAAAATTATAATAATAATAATAATAATAATAATAATAATAATAATAAAAGTAAAAAAAAAAAATGTGCGTTCTACTTTATTTTCATTCACTGTATATTTTTCAAAAACAAACCTTTACTTTCTCTACCAAAAGTTAAAAAAAATGCCAACATTGCCACACCAAACAACTTATAATCATTCTCTTTCACACCAAAAACTCTCACTCCTACGCTTAATTCGCTCTTGCAGTTCTGAAGCACAACAAAGCATCCAACAACAAGTGATGCGAAGGTCACAAGGAACAACTATTTGTAGAACATCCATCCAAAAAGTCACGAACAAAGTAATATATTTCTATATCAGTGTGACACATCATGTTATATCAGATTTTCAATCAAATTCACAAGGTTTATAGCTCAAGGCGGAATATGATATTGAACTGTCTTTTCAGTTTCCAAGTTTTGGCTTTGAATTATTCAATGCATGGTTCTAAAATTCGACTTAGGTTCATTTTGACTTTTCTCTTTAGAAAGTAGAAACCACATTATGTAGAACATTCATTGTTTTTTTCAGTTTAAATACACCTATAGATAGGTTTGACGTTAGGTTTGACATCCTTTAATTATGTAAAATAATGAAATGCTAAATATATGCAAATTGCTATTATTGGAGACATAAAATAATGAAATGCTAAGTATTCAAATTTCTAATTTTGTTAGGAGGTTATGGGACAATGGAGGAGTTATTGGAGATGATTAGTTGGTCTCAAGTCTCAACTTGGTATTCATGATAAGCATGTGAGCTCTATTTTTTTCCTACTTTTTTAATTTTAACGTGTTTGTTAAAATCCCATGTAAAATTCCATATGGTATGAGGAAGACAATTTTGAAGGGTCACAATTGGAGAAGTCACAGTTCCTTCTAAAAACGATACTTACTACATGCACTTAATCTGAGATATATTGGAGCTCAGCATTTTGTTATATTATTTTTTTCTTTTTTCCTCAAAGGGTCATTTCCTTTTTTGAAATTCTTTTTTTTGCATCACGTATTATAGATTTGCCTCTAATATTGATTCATGTTATCAATAAGTATACTGCGCGCAATATAAGGCATGATTATTCAGGTCCACTTGATTTTGATTCAACTCTCCTACAGCATATAAACAATACTTAAAGGCACTTAATCTGATTTTTCCAGAATTTTTAGTTCAAAGAATAAGGAAATATGACTTGATTAGTTCAACTTTGTCAACATGGAATAAAAAGTCAACTTTTTTGTTGACTGAAATGAAAATTCACATTCTTATGAAAGTTCGATTCAAGCAAATACTTAGAATCCTTGGAAATATGTTAATGAACCTTCCTCAATTTTAGAAATAAACTACATAGATCAAATGTAGAAATTTAAGAAAATTCAAAACAGATTCAATTAATGCAATTTGGTGGATTTTGAAGCAACTTTTGATGTTTCTTTTCTGTTACACTTTGCTCTTTGTTTTTGGATCCTTTCTGATAATACCAGTAACATACTTTTTTTTATCAGTAATATACTTTTTTATCAGTAACCAAACCTCTTTTGTTTGCCTCAATTTTAGCTTAGTGAGGATGTTGACAATTTGAAATTGAAGGTCAATATTCTGGAATCAAAATTATACGAGGTCAGTTTAATTCTTGCACAACAAACCAAGGATATCTCACCAGCATGTTAATGATGGATGGAGGTATTCAAATTTTATCTCCTCTCTTTTTGTTTGCCTTTCCAAAAATGTCAACTTTTGCACCAATGAAAAATTAATTATAAGTAATTAGTAAACTTTTTGTGGGCGCAAGTTAATTTTGTACTATTATTTCAACCAACATTCTAATTATTAGAATAAAAAAAGGCTACCAATATAAGTACCAAACAAAACAAAACACCAAATTAATTGAACTTTGTGAGCCTTAACTTGAAAAGGAGGCGGCTACATAATTGCCTTTAGCAAACATTTGTGTTTTCATAAATATTAGTAGTGCGATCGAACTGTAGATTTGTTGGGCAACTTTGCTCTCCGCATTTTTTTTTTTCCTTTTCTCATATTTTTCGCTATATTTGCTTATTATATGAGCAATAATACATAATTGCTCAAGTAAAGTCAGACTATGGATGCACATGGCAGAAGCATGGTCCGATTTACATCAAAGAGAAACCAAGAGGTGTCATCCAAATGGTTCCATACCAGACAAAAGTGGTACAATATTCGTCCTAAATCCTAATGCGGTCATTCACAATTCTCAGCAGGATATACATGTCAGAATCAACTGATGGTGGTATAACTTGGAGCTATGCGCAAGCTACACAGCTACTGAACCCTAATTCAGGTATTCCTCAACCTATTTGTAATTCTGGTACAAAAAAAAAATCAGATTTTCATTTTAATCAGTCATCAACTTGCCCTGCCCTCAAGGCACCGACAAAAATATCAATCCACATTTGACGGGTATTAATATTAATAACTCCATGTTTCCCTTGCTGGTACAAGCAGTTGCAAGTACATTTATAACCTTCACTAGCACCAGTTGAATTTGTCATGTCCAGATAGCTGATCAAATGTTCTAATCGTCTGTTAACTATTCCAGGGAGAACTGATTTACCAGAACCAAACACCAACAATCAAAAACCTCTATCAGCAGAATCCTTGAGCACAGTAAACCCTCCTGCACGTAACAATGATTTTATACCATACATCAGTGTAGCCATACTATCAAAAAAATATTGATGAAAACAAATGTTTCTTTGAGTTCTTATTAAGAATTCATAAATTATGACTTATTTAAGTAGATTAGTTACTTAAGCTTCAAATAATTGGAGACAAAGTATTGTGCACTAAAAAAAGATGACACAAAACATAGAAAAGAAATATGATACAATAAAGGTGGTTCCGACCCCAGTCCAACATGAACAAACATTGGAAAGCAACACACCATATTCTAAATTGCCTTATACTTCTCATTCAACTCACATTATAAATTATAAATATTTATTCTAAGCCTCAGCTTATAGTATGCTCAAATTGCTGGTTGATTTTGATGAAGTCCAGTTGACTCAAACAAAATAATGTTATATTATAATTTCTGCAGCGGTGACAACTGCAAGGCAAAAGAAGAGAAAGAGTAAACAAATCCGACCTCATTTATCATCTGATTTTGAATTGTACATCTCAGTCTTTTTTTGAATGCTAGGTTACTTCTCTTTTCAATTAAAAATCACCTCATGTAAAAAATTCAATGTCTTCTATGTATAAGAAAAGTAAGAAGGGATTGTTGGTATACATGTGGAATCATGATATGCAGAAATCCGACAAATTCCCAAGTTCAAAGTTCTTGACAGTCCATCTATATAAGTGTTTTACATCACAACATCAATCTCATGTTCTTTATATCTTCATGTAAATATGAATATTTACTAAGAAAAGTGAGAAGGGATTGTTAGGTATAATAATGTTATTTCCATTACTTAAATTAATATCTTCCTACGCACTGATATGCTCATATTCTATTTGATTGTTCTCAATGGCAGAAATCCACGACAAAATTCGTCTTCACAATTCTGCTCTACTGTTTTATACATCTGCTTGAGCGCCTTGGTCTTTCTACAAATACTAAGGTATCCCTCTATTCTTTATTTTTTTTAATTTTACAAACATCCTCAAACCTGATATAAACACTTAATTTAGTTTCGCAAATCTGTTGTACATGTTCATTTCACTATCTGGATATGTATATACAAATCTTTATAATCACAATATTTTTTTCAATTCATTAAATAATGTTATTATTGACATCAGGACATTAGGTTTTTTTTATCTATATATTGAAAATGACAAGGGATTGTTAGTTTTTATGTAAAATCATAATATGCAGAAATCCGGTACCTTTCCAATCTCAGACCTCTTGTCAGGACATTATTGTTATTATTGACATCAGGACATTAGGTTTTTTATCTATATCATTGAAAGGTTATACGGGATTGTTAGTTTATGTCATTTCTATCTCTTTCCACTCTTTTCTTCACCTTGCATCCCTCGATTCTGCACCAACAATAATTTCCAACCCTCCTCTTGCACAACCAACAAATAAGAGTGCTGTCATAAAAAAATACAATGTCTTCTGTTCTACCATTTACAAATCATTTAATGTAGAAAAATCAATTAAGCATCAGTCAGAAGTACCATTTTTAGAAAGACATCAGTCAGTTAGGTTTGCAATTAAGCTATGCTAACTAATATATGATTATTTCATCTTCAATACAGTCGTCTGTATATCGAGTTGTAGCGTTCTCATGGTTATCTTACAATATGAAGAAATAACCTCCACTGACCCTGATGGATTGCTGGAGCAGATTAATATCACCAGATATAGCAATAGCACAAACTAATACAACTCTCTATTTCCACAGCAGTGAAGAGGGCAAACAAAAGAGAAGATACAATAGGGGCACAATATCCGCACAAACTGTTTGAAATATTTTACTGATTGTAAATAGTTCTTTGTTTAGTCTCTGTAAAAATAACACTTGCAGTTGTTTTGTTAAAACAAAAAGTAGGCCAATATTAATTTACATCAAGTAGTTAAACAACCTAATGCTACTCTCTTTCATATGTACAGTTCTTGTAATATTTTGAAACAAATACTCTACCTTTACATTTTTGTAATATCCTTATAAAACCTTTTAGTATTTGGTGTATGAATTATCATATATAAACATTCTGTACGTTAAATGTAAAATCCTTATAAAACCTTTTAATATTTGGTGTATGCAACTATCATATATAAACATTCTGTACATTTTTCCATTATCCACCTAGTATCATTCTATACTTGATACATCTAGCAACAGTTACAGACACTGCATAGTGAAGAATTACAATTAAAAGAACAAACAAGTCAGAGTGAGATACACACACCTATTGAGATCATTGTAGCAATAATCCAATTTGTGAGAGTGAGGCACTGCATAGCGAAGAACTACAATTGGGCCCTTTTTTCAACTACTGAAAATGTTTATTTTTAATAGCAGTAACCCACCTACTACCAATCGAGATCATTGTAGCAATAATGAACAGAAGCGTCATGAGTGCCGAAAAATGAATCAACTTTTTGGTAATGAAACCTCAAACCTGGCACTGTTTCAGTTTTGAATGATTAATTAGTTTAGTAACTTTAAAATACTTCAAAAATGAATTTACAAGAGGTGAAGAAACATTGCCTTATTGGTGTATATGGTCCAGTTTGTGATAAGGTCTGAGAGCATTGCTCCAAGGAGGCCGAATAAAGCACCTGAGGCACCAACAGATATGCTATTTCTGATGAAGAGACATGAGAGCGAGCACACTGCCCCCAAGTCCCGAGAGAAGATATATAGCACCTATTCTCACTGAAATATATTTAATTTCAATCTACTTATGTTTTACTTTCAATTTTAGACTTCTTTTGCTAAATTGCTAAACAGCACCAACAGAGAGGTACGAAAGATGGAATCTTTTAATAATGAATTAACAATCAATTCAGCAGATAGAAGTCCCCTCTCTCTCTCTCTCTCTCTTTCATCCCCACCTCCTTCCTTTTTTCTTTGTTTTTTGAAATCCTGACAGAAGCTGATCCCCACCTCTGTCATCCCCACGAGTCTCTCCAACCACTATCCATCCCCACCTTCTCTCTCTCTCTCTCTAGGGACAATAGACACAGACAAGAGTCAAAACCCAATGGACCAATCTGACCAGCGAACACCTTCTCTCTCTCCGAGCAGTAACAGCAGCCGGAGCACCTCCGACCAACCCCAACCCCAACCCCAACACCACCACCCCTTCCACCAATTCCACCAACAAAACAGCCTGGAGCCCCTCTCCTTTCCTGGTCCTGGCCCGGGTCAAGCTTCCTTCATGGGCTCCCTCGCCATTACCTCCTCAAAACCTGACACAGACCCTTCCTCCTCTGACCCAAGCAAAAAGCAACTCACTGCTTCACAACCCGCCGCAAAGCGATCATCGAAGGACCGCCACACGAAAGTCGACGGGCGAGGTCGTCGCATCCGCATGCCGGCCCTGTGTGCTGCTCGTGTGTTTCAGCTAACACGTGAGCTGGGCCACAAGTCAGACGGTGAGACCATAGAATGGCTCCTTCAACAAGCTGAGCCAGCTATAATCGCTGCTACTGGCACTGGTACCATCCCTGCTAACTTCTCAACTCTAAACATCTCTTTAAGGAGCAGTGGTTCCTCTCTCTCGGCACCTCCTTCAAATTCAAAATCAGCCCCTCACTCAGTTCCATGCACTTGCTCTTGCACCGCACCACCACCATCGGGTCCCTTATGCAGATCCGGGTGCCGATCCCATTTCTCACTCGGCAATGCTTGGCTTCCACCAGCTGCTTCCCAACTTAGCTGCTCAACATCAACATCACCATTTAGTTCAGGGTGATTCAGCCGGAGCAGGAGCTGGGGACACAAATCTCGGAAAGCGGATGAGAGAGGATTTATTCAAGGATGAGCAACAACAAGGTGGGGCCGGGGCCGGAGACGGTACGGGTCCCTCGTCCCCTTCTACCTCCAAACCCTCATACCATGCCGCTGTTCAAGCACCAGGGAATGTACGGGGTCCCACAATGTGGGCTGCGGTGGCTCCTAATAGTGCACCCGGTGGGGCTTTCTGGATGCTTCCAGTCTCAACCGGAACTGCAGGTACGTCAGCAGCTGGGCCAACCGAGACACCCATGTGGCCATTTGCTGCCGGGCCCGGGCAATACCCACGGCCTGGAATGGGCCAAGCTGGAGGTGGAGGTGGTGCCAGTCAGTCTACGACTGCTCAGGCACCGCTACAATTTATGTCTCGGGTTAATTTTTCTGGTGGAGGAGCAGTGCCGCTCGGCCAAATGGCTGTGGGACCGCAACAGTTGGGGTTAGGAATAGCTGATAACAATATCGGGATGCTTGCGGCACTGAATGCATACAATAGGGGAGGAGTGCAGGGATTAGGTCCAACTGGAGAGAATCATTCTCATGTCCATGGTCATGGTCATGGTCATGGTCATAGCCATGCACAACAACAGGATCAACAAGGGGCAAACAGTGGGGAGGAGCACCAGCACCCCTCCAGTTCTCAGTGAAAGTCAGTCACTGATGCATTCAATTGAGTTTCATCCTATCTATTCCCCTTGTATGGTTAGAGTTTAGATGGAAATGGAAGGTAAGCTAGTAATTATTAATTACATTATTCATATTCATATTCATGTCAATTTAATTAGCTTTTTTCATTGAATGCTGTGAGGTAGCACTAGCAAGAGTAGGTTTTTTGAGTGATTTTTTTTTTTAACCCATCTTTGATTAGTGGAAGAATAGTTTTCCACTTTTTTTTGGTATCTTTTTTGGGGTTAATTTTTTTCTATGATTATGGGATGTTTAATTAAGGAAGTGATTTGTGGGTCCAAATTAGAACGGGGCCATTAGAGGGGTTGTTGTATAGTGTATGTGTAGTGCGTGGATGGGGCTTGCTTATGTTGTAATAATTCTTTTCTTTTATATTTTTTTCCTTCTAAAGGGGAATATTTTTTACTCATTTTATCATATCTTTTGTATTTATATATATATGATTAGAACTAGGGTGTCCTTGAGCTCACCAAGTCTCTTTGTGAGTTTAATTCAAAAATTCATCGGATTAGCTTTGAAGCGATGCATTCAAACTGTTAAAACTGTTCTAGTTCACGAGTGATGAGTGTACATGTCAAATTTATAAGTTTTCAAATTAATTTAATATAAAGTCGAGCGATCAAAAAATAATAAAAAATAAACACATTAAAGTTAAATTATCTTTTTTTTACTACTTGACTTTATACTAAATTAGTTCAAAAATTTATAAATTTGACATGTAAACGCATCACTCGTGAACTAGATCGATTTTAACGTTTAAATGCATCGTTTGAAACCAATTTAATAAATTTTTGAATTAAATTTACAAAAAACTTGTGAGCTTAAGATCACCCTAGTTCTACTATATATGTATATATTTTTGTGCCAGGGATGAATACACAAAGCAGAGCATATGGGGGTCCACTAATTGACAGACACCAATGAACTGGTACGACTGGATAATCTGGATTGAAAGGGTATTGAAATGTTAAAAAAAGTAAGTTGGTATTTTTTTAAGAAGGCGGCTTTAGACTTTAGTTGAAGCATATCACATCAAAAGGGGTCACTTTCTGTGGTTGACAACAGAGCAGAGCACAGCAGATGTGCACCCTCGTTTCAAAAATATCAAATTGCGCTCATACCAATCTTTATTAGTTGTTCCAATATAATAGATTAATTATATATAATCATTAACCTTTGGAATAAAATTCAGATTTTCATAAAAAATATTGTTATTATATACTGTTGAGTGATCACTTATCATACTTCTCATTTGATCTTGTGAGGACTGTTGGCTTTGAAATCCGATTTTTTTAAATAAAGAATACTGACTCCTGTATTTTATATTGAAATCCGCATTTGAGAGAGCATATCCCTAATTTTTAATACTATAATATTGGCTGGCAGAGATTAGGGGTGTTAATGGCAACTTTTTTATCCGCTTACTTGATTCGTAATGTATTTGATAAAATAGGTATGAATAAGATTTTTTTTCGTTATCTAAATAAGTAAGAGTATGAGTAAAGTCTAATCCGTACTCGTTATCTGATCAGGTAATTCTAAAAAAATATATATTATATAACAATAAATATCCATTCTTCAACTATTCTTTATAATTGTGTACTTGTGTTACAATTAATTAACTATTAAAACACGTATATTAAGTGAAAAAAAACGTGCCGTGCCGTGATCACAATGTCAAGGGGTGGTCACGACACGCGAATGGTCACGCCACGTGAGTCACGCCGTGCCTAAACGTGCCGTGATAATACTTGACTCGCGTGACCATTTAATCATAATTTAGGTTAGTTTATTCAACATTCACCATTAAATCAATATCTAATGGTCCTAATTACACGTGACTTGCGTGACAACGTGCCGTGCCGTTACTAAATCTTTCACGTGTTGTGCCGTGCCGTACCAAAGTTTCAAAAGATAGGCACGGCACGGGACACGTGAGTCACGAGACGTAACTGACACTCGTGCTATGCCGTTCCATGCCGTGCCGTGACGGAGCCGGCTCCGCCGTGTCATTTTTCCCACTCTACGTATATATGTAAGAAATGAATGTGTTTTAATGTTTTATTCAGTAAATAATAAACTAATTATTATATTAGGATTACTCGTTATTTACCCGCTATTGTTTCATTATCTGACAACCATAACGAGTAAGAATAAGGTACATGTAAGATAATTCGTATCGAGTAAGAGTAGGTTACGGTCTTAGAACTTTTTTCTAGCCAACTGTACTACTTCTCTTTTCTCGTTTCTAAATTATTTTAGCCAGATTTTTTTTCACGTTACTTGATTTACCTAATTTTGCAAATAGATAACGATGAGTTATATGAGTATAGCTAAAAAAAGGAAACCAAAATGTCTCGCTCAATCAACTCGGAGACGAGACGCCATTAAATTTGTATTTAAAGTCGGAACAGTCGATGGTCGATGTGAACAATTCATCTTTTGTTTGATTCCTGGAATTAATAGGCTGTTTGTCCCGCTGGAGAACTGGAGACAATACGTGGTCCCAACTGCATCCACCTGTAACATTTCTTCACGTGGCAACTAAAACGAGATCATGACTCGAATTCACATCACCTCGTGTTATCTGACTCAAGCAAATTATGATTGGATGGGTCTTTTAACATGATACAATCTCAGAGCAGATCTCCTACAATCTCCATAAATATCTGATTGAATTTGACCCAGATAAAATTAATCCGAACCGTCGTTTCAATTTACTTGAGCCAGGTATCTGGAAAGATACAGATCCCCAGGACTCATGCTTGCTCGTCTCTCCAGTTTATTATCAAACTGTTGCCTTTTCTTTCTCCTCCTTGGGATTAAATGATAATCCTCTGCATTACCTCACCGTTTAAGTTGAATTTCAACCATCCAATCAGAATCAGAAATGAGTTATCTGAATTCAAGTGTCTTGTTTTCTCTCTCTTTGTTTTGGATGTACATGAGGTCTCTTATTTGGATATGGTTCGGTTTAGGGGCAGCAACGAGCTGGTTCGTCACGAGTTGAGTCTACCTTGAACTCGTCACGAGCTGGTTCGTCCGAGTTACGAGTGAGCTGACTTTAGGAGTTTGATTTGAAATCAAAACTTGAAATCATCACGAGCTGGACCAAGTTAGCGAGCTAGCTCGCTGAGTTTGGTTGGATCTTGTTTTAATAAGAAAATAAATTTTACAAACCTTTTGAACTGAGTTGGACTTGACTATTTTTGCAAAATTTATAAATAAGTTTTAAAAAGAATTATTGAGTTTCAATATACATTACAAAATGCACACAAATTCATACAAATTTATAAATTGATGCCTAGCCGAGTTAGCTCGCGAACTGGCGAGCAAACTAGACCTAACTTGAACTCGTTAATTCTGGACTATGGTAGTGGCGAGCGAGCTAGGCTCCAGCTTAGTCACGATCGAGCCATGAGCTTTTTAATTTGCCAGCCCTAGTTGGTTTGGGTTGTGTATTTTATGTGTTGCTTCTTTCTAAGTTTTAAGTAACTTAATAATATGTTAATCATTTTAATGGAAATCAGTGGCTCTATAAAAAAACTAAGGTTGTTTATATTCACTTGTTTGTTTCCTTCCAGTTTTCACTCTTCAGTTCTGACTGCGGCCAGTGTTTTTACTTTTTACCGCGGTTAAAAATACAAAAAATATGGACTGCGGCCATGGACATGAGAATGACCATTATTTTGAATTGCACCTCAAATAAAAAAAAAAAAACACAACGCCATTGACTAATTATAACCACCACAAGTCCATAACAAAACATTTTAATCAGGACGTAATCTAGTACCAATACAATATATATATATAGAGAGCTGGGCTATGGTGAGTTGTGAAGTAAGATGTCATTTTTACTTCACGCTCATATTTTCATTTTGAAAATTCAAACAACCTATCCGAACCGCTCAACATGTTCTCTATATTGAAATGTGCTTAGAGACTAAATTTTATATTTTTTGGAATTTTTTTACTATTTATTAAGCCACTTTGAAAATCGCTGATTCAGTGGTCCAGAAACTTTTACTATTTTTTACTGTTCACAGTGGATCAGCCATTTCAAAGTGGCTTAATAAATAGTAAAAAAATTCCAAAAAATATAAAATTTAGTCTCTAAGCACATTTCAATATAGAGAACATGTTGAGCGGTTCGGATCGGTTGTTTGAATTTTCAAAATGAAAATATGACGTGAAGTAAAACGACGTTTTACTTCACGACTCACCATAGTCTATCTCTCTATATATATATATGGTGAAAGGAGCAACAAATTCCAAATTGTTAGACCATTTTATTCTTAGTTTATTTTTCATTTCATTTATTATATGTGTTGTAAGTCAACCCTTTTAGACCGCGAATTGATGTAACATTTTATCTTAATAAAGCCGACATTTTTATTAATACCCAAAGTTAATTACAAATTAATTAATATACCCATGATTCCCGAGTTTTTAGAGACACTATGAAGAGAAAAATAATGAAATCTAACACTGAAAATTTGAATTTTTTATTTAAATTATTTGTTAGATTACTTTTTTTTATTTATAATTAGCATATTTATACTAAAATACACTAGATTACTTGAAATTATGTTGAATTACACTATATTACAATAAATTATGTTGAATTACACTAAATTAAGTTAAATTACGCTAAATTACAATAACTTCGCTAATTGATAAAAATGCGGTAAATTACGCTAAAACTACGCAAAATTACGCTAAAGTAGATCGATTTTGTGCCATCTTTCATGAATCATAAAAAATAGTAAAAAAATTCCAAAAATAGTAAAACTTGGTATTCTACAAGTTCGTTATATAACTAATTTACTGAGCTACTTACATTGAATAATAGAAATAAAAATCTTAATCGAAAACTTCAACTCAAGTTTTGAGGATCTTCCATTTTTTGGCAATAATGAATTCTGAAATTCGGCATCATAGGCATAGACACATGCAATTTTCGCAAGCTTTCCGAAAAGTGGTCATTTGCTGAAATCGGACACTCGAGCGCCGTTTTATGGCTGTTTGAAATTTCGTCATCGTTTTTCGCCTTTTCAGTGAAGATATCGTCCCTATTCATATGTAATTTAGCTTAATTTAGCGTATTTTAGCGTAATGTAATGTAATTTAGCGTAATTTAACATAATATAGTATAATTCAACATAATTTCAAGTAATTTAGCGTATTTTAGTATAAATATGCTAATTATAAATCAAAAGAAATAATCTAACAAAAAATTTAAACAAAAAATTCAATTTTTCAGTGTTAGATTTCATTATCATGCTCTTCATAGTGTCTCTTAAAAAAATGGACCTTTTATGGCAGATATCGGTGCACAGACTCCTTTTATGGCAGATAGTGTATCTTCATAGTGTCTCTTAAAATAGTTTCTAATTATAAATCGCCATGAAGATCAAAGAGAAACAAAAAATAGTTTCTAATTATACATCACTATGAAGACACACAGTAATTTACCGGAATTTACCTCTTTTTAGAGTAATTTAACATAATTTAGCGTAATTTAATGTAATATAGTATAATTCAACATAATTTCAAGTAATCTATTGTATTTTAGTACAAATATGCTAATTATGAATCAAGAGAAGTAATCTAACAAATAATTTAAACAAAAAATTCAAATTTTCAGTGTTAGATTTCATTATCTTGCTCTTCATAGTGTCTTAAAAAAAAAAAAAAAAAAAACCGGCCATTTTATAACCGGTTTGGACATTTTTGGCAAAACTTGAGAATCATGGGTATATTAATTAATTTGTAATTAACTTTGGATATTAATAAAAATGTCGGTAATAAACAAAGATAACAAGTGTAGGTACCTAATTATGGTGAGTGGATGCTGATCACTCAAAAGAGAGCAATGTTTCTTTTAATATTTATAAACTCGTAAATGCTATCGGTTCGGACTGCACGCGCACAATCCTTATCGAGTAGTATATGCGAGGTCGATCCACAGGGAATATTGGTTCAATGTTTTGAGCGATCGAATCACAACCTTTCGAAAGCTAGACGAAATCTGAAATTTGAGAGATGTTTGTTGATCAATGTAAATTAGGAAACAATTAAAAGTAATTAAAGTAAAGATAGAGATGAGAATTCCTAGGGTTTTGGCACACCATTGCTACTCAATCCGTCTTGACAATATATTCTTGTTGCGTCTGATTTCCTGTTGTTGTTTTATGAAAGATAACTACAAAGGTCACTGCGATTTATGTTACGCCAGAATGACAGATCTTTCATCGAGACTCTACTCAGGACAATGCGATTTACCTTACGCAACTATCGGGTCTCTTATCTCCCAAATTACTACACAGATCACTGCGATTTACCTTACGCAAATGATGGAATTGGTCATGCGTTTTGTTGTTCTGGTTTATGGTTTCCCCGCGAAGGTTTTCTTCACATAAACCTAATAGATCTCAACGAGGCTAACTCATCCAAATAGTTTAAAGAGTTATTAAAGCACTGTCACTACCCTAATGAACTCAAACTAGATCATTGAAATTAGATGAAGAGATAATAAATCACAAAAGCATATTCGATACAACAACAAGAAACCATAATCAACAGAAATATATATATATCAAAACATCAAGAGTAACAAGGTTTACTGCCTAGCCCTAAGAAAAGGAACTTAGCCGCGGAACGGCATGGTTACAATCACTCCTCTCTTCTCTCTTTAATCAAATCTAACCCTAAGTACAAAGATGCCAATTCTATCTGCCCAGGGGCCTTATATAGGAGTGTAGGGACGTGTAGAGGTTGATTGGAGGCTAAGAAATCAATCTGGAAACAGCTGTCGGCAGTTATTTCCCAAGAGACGCCTTCGGATACGGACCGTATCAGGTAATACGGTCCGTAATGAGACCTTGGCGGTTATGGTTGCAACTTCCTGCGCCATCTTCTGAGTCTGTGCTATGTTTGGTCCGTATTAACCAATACGGGCCGTAACCAAGACTTAGTTGAAGGCATCGTTGATCCGATTGACTTGATTCTAGCTCCTTTTGATATGAAATTGTCCCAAAACCTGTTTTCTGCAATAAAACATAAAGGGTGACAGTAGCCTTTTTCTCTAAATAATTAAACATAAGTGTGAGAAAATATGCAAAACCTAAGCCAAAACCCTACGTAAATCATCATCATTTTGACTTTGATCACGCCTCTCAACTTGAATTGTTGCTTGTCTTCAAGCAACGACATCCCAGCTAGTCAAAGATCCGGTCTAGGTTAAACCATACAATCTCAAGGACTTGTTTAAAATTTAATCGGAACTTAGGTTTGGTACAATTGGCATGACAATAAAAATTTAGAACTCTAAAATATTAATGATCTCTCCCTTGAACGATTTATTCACCCCATGATTGACCTCATTATGCTAACCCTAGAATAATTATTATCAAACAATCTATTCACAAATATCCTTAAAATTGAGAGTATTAATTTCCCCTTCTATTATAAATGGATCCCTTCCAATCAATAGGAATTCTAATGATATAAATTTTGATTTTCCTTCCCAATTGATTGGAGCAAAGTATGACAACTAAGTGTGTTGGTACTTGTGACTATTTTTCGAAAATTAAATATGTACAAAAATTAAAATTTGGGAGGTTTTCTCGAGCCTATTGGTAACCAGTCTTGCGTAGGCACCCGTACTCTTTTTATCCTCCATCTTTTATTCTATTTTTTTTCTTTTTCTATATTTTTCTATTTTTTTTGGATTTTTCTCTTTTTCGATTTTTTTTTTTGTATTTTTCTATTTTTGTGAAAAATAAAATAACATATTTTTGTGTCACAAGCACCATGATTACACACAATTTCAAGTATTCATTCATACAAGAAATTATTGCATAGTTTCGCTAGGGGTCTATTTATAATAAATGGGTATTCTAAAACACTATCAAATTTAAAAGACTTTGCAAAAATAAATTACTCAAAATAAAAATTCTAGGTTTTGCAATTTTTGGTCAACTCTCATGGTTAGCAATTAATTGTTCACTTCGAAATCACTAATAATTAAAATTCTGAATTTTTGGTATCATGGCCAATTGTCTAAACCTTAGTCTAATTAAAATTTTAAAACAATTCCTATTTGATTAACCTACTCCTAATGGAAAATAAAATTGCAAGCTAGCTAAAAAGCTCAACTTAATCATTCTAGGATTTTCGGTAAAGCCTCCAACCCTAGTCAAAAATTGAGTAAAACTACTAGCACCTAAGAATTTAAAGTTGCGAAAATTTTAAAGATACAAGGTCAATTTACCTCCTACCCCCCGAATAAAATTGAGCATTGTCCCTAATGCTCGAGAGATAGAAATAAAGGGAGTAATAAAGTAAAAAGACCGGGGAAAGATACAACTCACTGCACCTCAATCCTGAGGTGGTGGAGGTGGCGGATGCTGGATCTCCTCGTAAAATGACGGGTCGAAGAGTCCGTACGGTGGCGGCTGGTACTCGAATCCGGAGTCGAGAGCATACTGATAGTACTGCTGTGCCATGTAGCGCGTCTGCTGGATCTCGCGCCTACTCTCGTCTACACTCTTCCGGACCTCCTCCATGCTGTTTCTGATTTCACTAACCTCTTGCTGAATGGTTGAGCTGTTGTGTTCCATTTGTTTGGTAGTCTCTCCCGTTGTCAAGGTAAGCTCGTTGAGGTTAGAGTCCATCCAATTTATCATTTGGATGAACTGGTCAAGCTCTGCTGAAGGGGCATCAGATGGTGCCGCTCCTTTTGATATGAAATTGTCCCAAAACCTGTTTTCTGCAATAAAACATAAGAAGGGTGACAGTAGCCTTTTTCTCTAAATAATTAAACATAAGTGTGAGAAAATATGCAAAACCTAAGCCAAAACCCTACGTAAATCATCATCATTTTGACTCTGATCAGATGCCTATTTTTAATGAATTTATTTACTATATAAAATTCATGGTATATTTTTCTGTTTGTGTTAGAATTCTCCTATGTTGCATGGATACGGGTACGGGTATCGTATCGGATACGATACGGATACGGCGATACGATAATTTTCAAAAATCTAGGATACGATACGTCTATTATATATATTATTTTTTATTATTTTATATATTATAATTAGATAATCATAACTTAAATTAAATTTGTATAAAATATTAAAGGCATAACATAATATATACTATAGTAACTGGTATATAACACAAAGAAACTTTGGTGGAGTGGATAAAGCTTTTGACCCCTTCCACAGCAGCTTGAGTTCGAGTCACGCGAGCAGCAGAAAAAAATTGGATTTTCGCTGGTCCACAGGCGCGGCTCACGGCCCGGGAGCGGTTCACGATCGCGGCTCACGGGCGCGGACGCGGTTCACAGGCGCGGTTCACCGTATCCACACGTATCCCGCCGTATCCGTGAGTTTCAACGGAGTATCGGCGACCGTATCAGCCAAGTAAGGATACGCCACGTAGGCGGATACGCCAGCTGGCGTATCGGATACGTATCGGTGCCGTATCGGGCGCGTATCGGTATCCGATACGCGGCCTAAACTGGCGTTTCCGTGCAACCTAGGAATTCTCTTGTACTCTGACAAAAGACGCTAGTTATTTTTTTCGTCGCGTCTCATTTTGACTAAGTAAGACCGATTAATTAATTACAATCAATTAAAATTTTCTATTTTTCAAGTTCATGCTAGGCTGTCAAAATATGATAGCTACGTACCTAAGAGAGAAAATATTAATTATGTTTCTTTTACCCTCTCTGCATCCGAAAGAATCAAATTATGTGACAGTGGGAATGACCAAAATAACTTGGTTTAATTTCTCAACTGATGGTCCAAACAAATTACCATTTACTGGTAATTTTCTCTTCTGCCTATCAATTTTTTTTACTTTTGGAAATTAAAAAAAATCAAATTATCTAAAAAAAATGGCTTTTTTTTCGATAAATGAATAGAATCAAACCAATAGTTCGGTCCATTGAGGACAGGCCAATGTGACTGATTTCCTCACTACCAATGGCAATAAAATGTGAAAAATCAACGAAACATGTCATCAATGGAACCGTTCCATTGGTTCGGGTCCATTGATTTCTAACTCAAATGTAATTAATTTATAAATTTACAACATTTTTGTAAAAGGTAGTGGCTTTAAATGCTTGTTAACAATTTCATTGATAATAAAACGTATTTACAATGAGTCAAATGACCGCAATTTTTAAATCTACAATGGATCAAATAACCGGATTTACTCACTGTCGCGCTCCAAATGAGATGGTGACTCTACGCTTCGAACCCGATGATACCGCACTCTTGGCTCCGTTCGGCTCCTAACTCCAATGATACCGCACTCTACGCTCGACACAAGACCCCCCTCTTTCATTCTCCTCTCCGCTCTAGAAGGTAGAACCGAGAGAGAGAGAGAGAGAGAGAGAGAGAGAGAGAGAGAGAGAGAGAGAGAGAGAGAGAGAGAGAGAGGGGGGGAGCTACACATTTCCTGTGCACTCTATGGGCGTTATGGAAACACAGGAATAGTATCATATTCGGAGGTCCGAAACTGGAGCCGCGATTTCTTGCTGAGCGCATAGCCCATGATTGTCGGATGTGGATAGACAATGGATGAAAGCAGTTGTTGTTGTTCATTTCCTGTTTATTTCAAGTTTTTTTACAGTTGCTCCCTGTTTTTTTTTTCGGTACTGTTTTTTTGCTCTTCTTTAGTACTGTAATTTTAGAGGTGTGTGAAGGTCACTGATTCGTAATTCGGTGCAGTTGTGAGGTGTAGGAGGCTAGGATGTAGTGAAGCAAGGATGTGTGCGGGAGTATGTACTTGGATATTATTCTTTTCATTTCTATATACACAACTTGGTAGCCACTACCAAGTATTTTCAAAAAAAAAAAGAGAGAGAGGGGAGTGTTGCGTCGCGAATGAGAACTACAAGCGAAAGGGTGGAGTAGGGTGGAGGGAGATAGGGGTGGCAAAATCTTAAGTTTTAAATCGCCAAAATTCAATAAGTTCCCAAAATTTACAACTTCTAGTTGGACCGAATCAATGGTTCAGTCCCAGTACTTTTTTGTATTTTTGTGGCCAAGGTACAATAACTTCTGGAAGCTACTGGGACCAAATCATATATTCGGTTCCAGTAGATACTCCAATGAAAATGAATCATTGGTTCAGTCTCATCTATGGAATCGAAAAAAAGTAATTTATCTTGTTATTGATAATTTAATTTTTTAATTTCTAAAAATAAAAAAGTTGCCTACCATCACTTCTCATGTTCGTTTGTCACGGGATTACACGGGATGAGAACTCACTTGTGACAAAGTAGGAACCGATAGGTACGGATACGCAAAGGATTTGTCATGGAAATGTGCTAAAATGAGTATTCGGTTTTACCGTAGAATTAATTGTGAGAAATCTTAATTTATTATGAAAATATATGTATCTATTTCAATTTCTCATCTATTGAGAAAAAAAAAACTTGTTCACTTGTCTGTTTATTTTGTACCGAATTGAAACAATATGTAGATAATTTTTTTTATTTAGTGATAAATAATCAAATAATATTTTATTGTGTGTTTCTACCTTTCTGAATCAGTTAATTATTGAACTCTTCGTCTTATTTAACATTTTAATGAGCAATTCTATTAACAATAAGAATAACAATATATTTAATGCTACAACAAATAATCTGATATAGCATTTATTGGTATAACTTGCTTTTATGATATATATATATATATTTATATATATATCTGTTATATGGGATGAATTTAACGAGGGATTCAATGGCTCAACCAATTCAGTCTATACAACACTCAAAGTCAGAATTTAACGAGCTAGCCATTGGAAAAAAAAAAACACAACACTTTAAAGTAAAAAAAAGGACTTATGCTTGTTATCTCTATATATACAACACACGAAGTAAAAAATAGCTCAATCAATTTTCATCATTCTCTTTTATACAATTTTTCTCCCCCTCTCTCTTATTCTCCTCTCCGCTCGAGAATGTAGAACCGAGATGAGAAAAGAAATGTTGTGTCAGAAATGAGAACCACAAGGAAAATGGTGGAGTAGGGTGGAGGGAGAGAGGAGGGAGATTGGGGGAGGTGGCTGTCAAAATCCAATGTTTTGAATCACCAAAATTAAAAAGTCTTTTAAACTTACAGCTTTTACTTGGACCGAATCAATGATTCGGTCCCAATACTTTTTGAATTTTTTGTAGCCAGGGTACAACAACTTATGTAAGCTACTGGGACCAAATCATTTATTCGGTTTCAGTAGCTACTCCAATTTGATCCCTATTGACTATAAACTTATGGTAACTCTCTTATAGACTGCAAGAAATGTGAAGTTACATAGGCAAAAGAGTTGTTTCTTTGAGCTTTGAATTTGCTTCTGTAATTTTTTTGTAAAATGTGTATTAATTCTAACTTTTGTTGTCTTTCATGAGGTGCTATTGTGCCCTACTAATTTAGCAAACCGCGAAAAGGGGCCTGTAGTTGATATACCTTCGGTTGTTTCAAATGCAGCTGTTTTAGAGATCTCGACAAGAAAGGGGGGGAGTCATAGTTGAAATGGGGAATCGTATCCTCGAAGTACTACAGAGGTACCGTTCCGTGAAGTTAATGGATCCGAACCGTTCTTTTAACCGACAAATTTTAAAGGGAATCCCTACAGTAGGCACCGGATTGAGTTTGGTCCGGCTGGATAGAAGTTATATAGTAAAAATCATATAAAATTTTTCTATAGAGAATGAGGGTTAATTGTTGGATTTTTGAGCAAACACAAGAACACACACGATTTGGAGGCGTAAGCCAATTTTCTAATTTCTCTCTTACTTCAACAGTAAATTACAAAGAGTTTATTTGAGTTACACAAATTACATAGAGGTCCAAATAAAATACTCAAATTACAAGAAAGAACAAATTTACAAATATGCCCTTATATGAATTGGGAAACAACAAACTCCTCCTCCCAATTCATGAGGTAGAACCCTCAACTAAACCCGCCTTGTCACGACAAGCTTCAAGCTTCAAAGGCGGCAAGGACTTTGTTAACATGTCGGAGCCATTCTCACTCGTGTGAACCTTCTCCAACAACAATTCTTTCTTCTCAAACACATCACGTATCCAATGATAACGTAGCTCAATGTGCTTTGACCTAGAGTGAAATGTGGGGTTCTTGCTCAAGTGAATTGCACTTTGACTATCACAAAATAACACATACCTTTCTTGCCGAATGCTCAACTCATGAAAGAACTTTTTCATCGATAATAGTTCTTTGCAAGCCTCGGTGATTGCAATGTATTCGGCTTCTGTTGTGGAGAGTGCAACACACTTTTGTAGTCTCGATTGCCGCGAGACCGCACCATTCGCAAAACAAACCAAATAACCGGATGTTGACTTCCTCGAGTTAACATCTCCGGCCCAATCGGCATCCGTATATGCCTCCAAAACCGGTTTGCTAGCCCCGTAACAGAGGCAATAACTGGTGGTACCGCGAATGTACCTAAGAATCCATTTCATTGCATTCCAATGAGCTTTTCCAGGATTTGCGAGAAAACGACTTACCACTCCAACGGCATGAGCAATATCCGGTCTCGTACACACCATTGCGTATATCAACGAGCCGACCGCAGCTGCATACGGAATCTTCTTCATTTCTTTTTTCTCCCTTTTCATGCTTTGGACAATCATCAAGTGTCAACTTGAGATGACTACCAAGTGGAGAAGAACCTGGTTTGCACTTGCTCATATTGAACCGTTCAAGCACCCTTTCCAAAACCTTTCTTGTGACAACCAAAGTTTGCACTTTTCACGATCTCTAGTAATTCTCATACCAAGAATTTGCTTTGCGGGACCCAAATCCTTCATTGCAAATTCATTCCCAAGCTTCTCTTTCAAAGCTCTAATTTCTTTCACATCATTCCCGACAACCAACATGTCATCAACATAGAGTAAAAGAATAATAAAATCACCACTAGAGTACCTTTTCATGAAGACGCAATTGTCGGAATTGGTCTTGCTAAAGTTGTTATCACACATAAAATATTCAAATCTTTTTCAGAAAACCCTTCGGGTTGCTCCATACAGAGCTCCTCTTCCAAATCACCATGAAGAAATGCGGTTTTCATATCAAGCTGCTCAATCTCCAGATTCAAGCTAGCTGCCAATCCGAGTATAACCCGAATAGAGGACATCTTAACCACAGGTGAGAATATCTCCTCAAAATCAACCCATTTCTTCTGATCAAAACCCTTCACTACTAACCGAGCATTGTACCTCGGCTTTGAACTCGTGCCATCAAATTTCACTAGAAACACCCACTTATTCTTGAGCACCTTCTTGCCCTTTGGTAACTCTATCAAATCAAAAGTGGAGTTCTTATGCAAGGATTTTATCTCATCTTGCATGGCTTCAAGCCACTCACGTTTGTGCTCATGACACATGGCATCTTCGTAGCTTTCGGGTTCATCATTATCTGCAAGCAAAACATACTCATTTGAAGAGTACCTTGAATTAGGCCTTCGTTCACGGTTTGATCTTCTCAACTCTTGAGGAGGTGGATTTTCATTTGGATGTGAGATATCATTCTCAATAGCATTTTCAATTTGCTCACATTGGTTTTCGGTTTGAGGGTTTTGGTTGGTTTCGACTTCTTGGTTACTTGAAGTGGGAGTTAGATCAACAAAGGAACTAGAAGAGGAACTCGAAGTGGTTTTTGCATTGTCGAGTTTGTTCAAATTCTCAATAGTTTCTTTTTCAAAGAAAACTACATCTCGACTTCTAACCAACTTCTTCTCAATCGGATCCCACAATCTATAACCGAATTCACCGGCTTTGTAACCCAAGAAAATACACTCCTTCGACTTGCTATCAAGCTTAGCCCTTTCGTCTCTAGGAATGTGCACAAATGCTCTACAACCAAATACCTGCAAATGTCCATAAGACACATCTTTACCGATCCAAATCCGCTCGGGAACATCACTATCTAACGCATGTGAAGGTGATAAATTTATCAAGTGGACAGCCGTGTTCAATGCTTCGCCCCAAAATACTTTTGGTTTCGAATGTGAGAGCATAGACCTTATTCTCTCACAAATTATGCGATTCATCCTTTCAGCTACTCCATTCTGTTGCGGGGTTTTTGGCACTGTTCTTTCAAGCTTAATACCATTTCCTTTGCAAAAGGTCTCAAATGGCCCACGGTATTCACCACCATTGTCGAATTGAATGCATTTCAATTTTCGACCCGTTTCTCTTTCAACTTCAGCAAGAAAGTTCTTGAATACCTCCAACTCCTGATCCTTTATCTTCAAGGCATAGGCCCACAACTTTCTGGAATGATCATCCACGGAAGTGACAAAGTAAAGAGCTCCTCCAAGTGACCTATCACCCATAGAACACAGATCGGTATGAACCAAATCCAAAACATTCGACCTCTTAGTGGTAGGACTTCTTTTGAAAGCAATTCGATGTTGCTTACCTGCCAAACAATGAATACAAGATGTTAGAGATGTGTCATCACTCAGCACACTATCCTTTTTGGCCAAAATTTGAAGCCCTTTCTCACTCATATGACCCAACCGCAAGTGCCACAAATCGGTTGAGTTACTCTCTACCGCATTCACCTCACACAATTTAACCCGCATTGTATAAAGCCAGCTTGTCTTCTCACCCCGAGCAACAACTAGAGAGCCTTTAGACAATTTCCACTTGCCTTCAACAAAGTGACTACGGTACCCTTCATCATTAAGAGCACCAACCGAAATAAGATGAAGTCTCATATCCGGCACATGCCGAACATTCTTGAGAAGCAATTTGCACCCCACACTAGTCTCCACACACACATTCTCGATATCGGAGATGTTGCAAACCCCATCATTCCCCATTCTTACCTTGCCAAAATTACTTTGCTTGTAAGAAGTGAACAAATCACGTCTAGAAGTGACATGAAATGAGGCTGCTGAATCGATCACCCAAGTGGAGTCTTGACTTGTGTAATTGTTTGACCCTAAAAAGTCAGAAAAAAAAAATTAAATTAAATAAATGGCCGAATCAAAAATATTTGGAGCTGGGCCGAATTTAATTGATGAAAATTGGGGCTTCTACTAAATGGCCGAACCAAATTGATAGGGCTGCTGTTGGCCGAAATTAAATAGGCTAGCCCAATTGTTGCATGGCCCAATTTGAGAGGATAGAATATGCTCTAGATATTTTATTCCCATGGACACATGTCACACTACCAATGAAGATGCCAAACTGGGAGGGAAGAATATATTCTAGAATGTGCTCTAGATATTTTTATCCCCATGGACACATGTCACACTACCAATGAAGATGCCAAAATGGGAGGGAAGAATATATTCTAGAATGTGATCTAGATATTTTTATTCCCATGGACACATGTCACACTACCAATGAAGATGCCAAAATGGGAGGGAAGAATATATTCTAGAATGTGCTCTAGATATTTTTATCCCCATGGACACATGTCACACTACCAATGAAGATGCCAAGATGGGAGGGAAAAATATATTCTAGAATGTGCTCTAGATATTTTTATCCCATGGACACATGTCACATGGCCATTGAAGATGCTAAAATGCCAAGAATATTCTCTTCAAGCTTGAGGGATAAGCATGACACTTGGATGCATCTAAACCTTTGGATGAGAGTTGATGCAAATGAGTGGTGGGGAGCACGCCAACAAGGCTCCTCTAAACCTAGGCTCTACCCCTTGCCATGGCCTATATAAACCCCTTATTTGAAGAAGAAGAAAAAAGGACACCACAAGAAGAGAATATATACAAGAGAAGAGTATATATATAGAAACCACACCATACACAACATATACACCACACAACACAAAAACACAAAAAAAGACCCAAGGCCGAAATCCTCTTCTTCCTCCTCCACCAAAACCAAAAATAGAAATAGGTAGAGATTTGCAATGTAGAAGCTTGAGAAGCTTGATGTTCATGTAAATTAGCCATGAATGAATAAAAGAATGTTCTTGTTCAATGATTTTCTTTTGTTGCTTTGTTTTCTTTTATGCAATTGGAGCTTCTTAATTTCTTCCTTTTAATCTCCTTCTTCTTCTTTCTCTTATGTTCGAAGTTGATGAAGATTGAATGCTTCTAACTCACATGAATGAGTTTAGAAGCATGAAATCATAAAAATGAAATAAACCCCTTTTATATAATAATCAAATATTATATTAAAAGGTTTAAAAATGACAAATGAAATAGAGGAGGCATTAGTAGCTCTTATAGCTAGCTTTCAAGCCTATGATTCTAAATAAATATATGCACATGTAAATATTTGTGACTATCTTACTCCTCTTCCCTTTTCTTCTTTTCTTTTCCATTTCTTTCCTTCTCTAAATTCCTTTAGCTTCTCCTAAAAATAATTAAGTAGTAGAAGTATGAGGGTTGAGCCATGAGGTCTCCCTTCATATGAAACTATATTAATTATTTTGTGAGGAGGTTAAAAGAATAACAAAGTGACAATAAAAAAAAATTAAACACAAGAGGTAGTAGGGTTGAGCCATGAGGTCTCCCCTATTATTCTCTCAACCTAAATGATCAAAGGGCCTATTTGTGCAAAGGGATTAATTTAGTCAATAATTAGTGCATTTACATGCATGAATATTGGCAAGAATTAAAAACTATGTGCAAATGGGGAGAAATTGAAGTCTAAAGTATTAAATGATATTAGCTTTGGCTATGATATGTCATTTGTGCTTTAAAACTTGTGATATTTCAATGACCCTCCCTTTTTAGACCCATTTGTGTATGGAAGAATATTTGATTTCCTAAGCCAATATGCTAAAAGAAATTAAATATTCCAAATATATATAAATGGTGGAAGATGGAAGGTTTGAAATGTAAACAAATGACAAGTTGGATGTTTGCATCTCTAAACCTAAGGAAATCTTAATAACATGTTCTTCAAAAAACATCAAAAACATGATTTTAAACAAAATCAGGGGTTTCCTTGCATAAAACCACATTTTGGCAGATTTTTGGCATCATTTTCGGAATTTTTGGATTTTTTCCTTTTCCTTTTGTTCATTGGTACCAAAGATATAGCAACAAAGGCTATGAAAGTCCATAAAAATGATGTTTAATTCATGGAATTAGTTGTAAATGTTTTAAATCAGTCCCTAGTACCCTCTGGAATAATGGACCAACATTACACTACAAAGCATGCACCAATGACACAATAAAAGCACTCTAAAGTGTCAAAATGACCTCCTCTGGTAAACAGTACCTTCTGGACCGGTACAGGGACCAAAATGAAAAATGGACTGCACCACTAGATAGAGGACTTCAAAACACACAAAATGGACACCAAGTTTGCACTTTTCTGACTATATTTCGATTTAATATGGATTTTTGAAGTTCAGCTTCTCAAAATGGAAATACAAGAACTGTAGAAAGAAAAACTGCATCTTTTACCAATCTATCTCTGCATTCAAGCACCTGTTAAAAATGATTAGGAAAGTGCAAAGCTCTTGAAATTTGGCATGCGTATAGAGTAAACTCTCCTCTACACTCTCATAAAAAGAACCAAAAATTTGGCTTTGTAGATTGTCCAGAATAAATTTTTAAAGATTGGTCGTCAGAATAGCAAAATAGCAACTGAAAATAAAACACCAGCAAATACCCCTGTATTTACATGGCATTTAAACATGGAAAAAGAACTCCAAATCCCATGAAATTTTACAGAGTTATAGATTGAATTCCCCTCTGTAAAACCACATAAAGAATACAAAATTTGGTTTAGCCAATTGTCGGAAATGGTCCTCAAAGTCCAGCAAAACAGAGAAAACTGCTGCTCCCTTTACCAGCAGGCACCTCCGTACGAAAACACACATTCGGCATAGCTCTGAATAGAGTTTTGCAAAACTGCTATACATGCATATAGATCATGACTAAATAAACATTTTCATATGCAGGATACAAGATTTGGTGTAGCCAATTGGCAGGAATCGACCTTCGAAGTTCAGCAGTTCAGAAAGACAGAAAACTGCTGGTCACTACTTGGAATTTCCGTTTGACATAGCTAAACACCATGAAAAATCATGAAAATTGGCCGACTTATAGTCCTGATATCACAGTACAAGATAGCAAAATTCCATTTAAAACCATCAAGTGAATTGAAAGATACGAAGCCTCAAAAACTGACCAAACCGATAAAACTGCACATGTAAAAGTAGCATCTCCCATGTCACCCGTGCCTTTGTACAATCTTAAAACCCAGAAATAATGTGCTAAAATCCTCATATGCCCTTCAGATCTAATGTTTCATACTTGTAGATTGAAGCCATGCCATCACATGATCAAATCCCATGAAAAAGGAGTCGTTGACATTCATTTAAAGCAATGTCGAAAGCTGGCAAGGGTCACTCCTCTACAAATTCAATTCGCAAAAGAATCAACCGAAACCACAAAGAACATGAACGCAGCAATAGCAAGAGGCCCGCAACACAAACCTTGAACGATCAATACAGATCGCAAAACCCTTAATAACAAAGAATTGAAACCTTTTTCAAACAGACCCTTATAACAAAAGAAGTCACAAGTGCAGTCCTTCGACATCCACAAATCAGTCCTTGACGTCTTGCTAACTCCTCAAACAATGTCCTTGGAAATCCCACTTACAGCCCAAACTTCATCTCAAATTCAAATTACAAATCTCAATCCTTTCAGTTTCACGAATGAGTCCCTGAAAAACATAAAATTTCACAAACAAGCCCTTTTCACCCCTTTTAGCCCCTTTATTCAATTCACAACAAATAGGCTTCAAATCCTGGAATGAACGAGGTATTCAGTATGGCTTGGAAGGGTCATCTGATGTAATTAACAGCGGGGGCTTGCGCCCGCTGGGAGTTAAACGTCCCCACAATCATTAAACTCTCTCGATGGACCGATTACGAACCGTAGGTCTGTTGAGGGTGAACCGGAAGGAATAGCAGAAAGAAAGAAATGAATGTTTCGAGTTCGATGTTCTTTAATCAACCGAGAGCATTGAACCGTGAGGCATTCAAATACACATGCACACACCTTCCATACCAGCTGTGCAACTTTCTGCGCCCTACAGTAATTGACAAACCCGACATCATAAGCAATGAACACTTCACCGTCACACACGAAGGCTGCGGTGCTTTCTTTCTCACTCTCATCAGATTTAGGTCTAGATTGGTCTCTCTTGCCCTTTTCCTTTAGCTTTCTACACTCGGATTTTATGTGGCCCGGCTTGCGACAATAGTAGCAAACAATGCCCTTGCAAGACTTTGATCTCCCTTTCAACTTATCATTGTGGTCATGCCCGTGAGAGTTTCTATGCGAACTCCTTCTACGGTTCTCAGTAACAAGAGCTGCTGACTCGCTTGTAACACCCAACTCCTCATTGAACATACTGTCTTTTACCATAGCAAGAGTGACAGTACCATTCGGTGCCGAATTGCTCAATGACATCACAAGAGTCTCCCAACTATCCAGTAAGGAACTCAAAAGAATCAAGGCTTGTATCTCTTCATCCAAAGCCAATTTCATAATACATAACCGATTCACACAATCTTGGAACCGACTCAAATGCTCACTCACCGAAGAGCCCTCGTGATACTTCATGTTCACAAGTTTTCGAATAAAATAGACTTTGTTTTGGGCTGTTTTACGCTCATACAAACTCTCAAGTTTTTTCCACAACTTCTTGGCATCGGTTTCGATTGACACATGGTGAAACACAGAATCATCAACCCATTGTTGAATCAATGCAACTGTCTTTCGATTTCTAGTGGTCCAAACCGCATCAGTGACATCTTCTGATTTTGTACCGATTACCGGTTCATAGGCGGATCTACAATACAACTTATCCTCCATTCTAGATTTTCAAATAGAATAATTGGATGATGTGATCATGGTACCGCTACTACTACCCTCCTTCATTTCAGAAATTTATTGGTAAAGTTCAGATGGTTCAGAAATTTCATATCACTGCTCAAAGCAGCACACAAACCACTAGTTCGCAAAGAAAATTACCAGAGCTTAAATGGCACAGAAATTAGCAGCACAACAAATTTCACTTCAATTTGACCAAACCTAAGTTTATTTTTTTTGACCAAATTAAATTGATGTCGCTGCTAAGTTTCAAATCAAATGGTCTAGAAGCAAATCGTAGACAAAGTGAAAATCACGGTTCACCAAGAGACAGGAGCGAAAAATTTCCTCTACGTCAAAATCACGATGCACAAGGGAAATCGTCTCAATCGCAGCAGCGTCGCTCAACGAGAAAACCCTAGAAATGGTGCAGCAGAACTGTAGCGGAAGAGCGATCTGAACCTAGAACCATCGATCAGGACCGACGATGGCTCGATCAGCTCTGATACCACTTTGTTGGGTTTTTGAGCAAACACAAGAACACACGATTTGGAGGCGTAAGCCAATTTTCTGATTTCTCTCTTACTTCAACAGTAAATTACAAAGAGTTTATTTGAGTTACACAAATTACATAGAGGTCCAAATAAAATACTCAAATTACAAGAAAGAACAAAATTACAAATTAGCCCTTATGATGAATTGGGACACAACATTAATTATACAATATCATGCTAATCATTGGTTCGGTCTCATCTATGGAATAAAAAAAAAAGAATTCATCTTTTATCGATAATTTAATTTTTGTAATTTCTAAAAATAAAAAAATTGCCTACCCATTACTTCTAACAAAACCTTCATAGCATTATTGTTCCCTCGTATTTCCCTGTTAGTGCTGTCAATCAGATTTCTACAAGGGGTTTCGGTTTCATCATATGTTTGATGTAAGTCTGTATTTCAATAATCAATTAAACAATTCATGGTATTTTAGCTGAACCACTGTAAATTGCATGTTCTGGTTGTTTTGACTGATACAACAACTTTTCATCAGTTCCAGTACTTTTGCTTCAATTTATAGGTTTTGGATGGTTTCACTCAATCCATGTTTGCTCCTTGGTCCCACTAAAAAGGTGAAGTTATTTTTTGTCACCCTCATGAATGCCGTGGTCCAGTTCCTGCTGTGTATTTTCTTAAGATATTTTTTCATGATTTGATAAAATGCTGATATGCTGTATTCTTGAAATTTAAATAATTTTATTTTACATAAAAACAGAAAGGGGTGTGTGGAGAGGTCGCTATCAAAGGTATCAAGGAATCTAGGAGGAAGAGAAGCCAACAAAAGTGGGGATGACGCAGCAACAGTAATATAAATTTGCACTTTTCTACTTAACTCCCTCTTTCATATCATATTTTGAATTAGTACCATTTGCTACCTGACTAACAATTTGAATTTGACAAGGATAGAGACAGATATGGCTTCCACAGTTTTACTTTTAATTTTGAAATTCCTTCTGTAGTTCACAATCTTAAATGGAGCCCCATATCCTGCATTTCTCAATTGAAAATTTTGCCAGCAGTTTCTGTTAATTTTTTTTTATACACTTTTCTTGGTTTTGGAAGCATTGGCAAATGTGAAGCCCAGTTTGGGCTACCAGAGTACATACATCCGAAATTTTTATTAATATTCTAAAAAAAATAACAAATATGTCTCCCAGAATGAATTTTTTTAAAAACACTCTAACTGTTCTACGTTGGGGCGGTTTGATTTTGATACCTGCCTGAATCAAACTGCCCCACACAGAAGCGGTCTGCTATAAAATCTCTATAAAAGTCAGTTTTATCTCTCCTGTCCACTCACAATTCATTCTAACTGAAGATAAAAAGAAAGAGGAAGAAGAGAAAGACGATTTTTTAGGAGATTGCAGGTATTTTTTTATTTATATATATATATATATATATATATATATATATATATGAGTATGGCTAATTTGCTTCCGGAAGCATTTCGCACGAGGTGCTTACGGGGGCATATCTTAATATTTGATGTTCAAACAACAAATCCAAACTGTTAGATGTTCAATCTATATTAAAATCTACTTGGAGACCAAATTTTACATTTTTTAGAATTTTTTTACTATTTATTAAGCTGGTTTGAAAACCGCTGCTTTTATTAAATTTCTGCACCACTGAAAACAACGGTTTTCAAACTAGCTTAATAAATAGTAAAAAATTCTAAAAATGTAAAATTTGGTCTCCAAGTACATTTTAATATAGATTGAACATCTAACGGTTTGGATTTGTTGCTTGAACATCAAATACTAAGATATGCCCCCATAAGCACCTCGCCGAAATACTTCCGGAAGCAAATTAGCCATACTCTATATATATATATATATATATATATATATATATATATATATATATATATTATTTTTAATCTAATATTTTAAAAAATTAATCCATTAAATTAATATATAACTGATAAATATTTATTGGCTAATGTAGTTCATTAAAGAAAAAATGCTTAATGCACTGTATGTGGGCGGGAAGATTACCCGAGGTGTGGAGGGAGCACAGTACAATGAAAGTTGCAGCCTATGGCTTCGATGTTAATGAAAATACCATATTTCTGAAACTTAAGCAAATGATATACGACAAGACTGGTGTAAACCCCAACCAGTATGACTTAGACTTGTGTACCCGGATTGACACACAAATGGGGTAATAGACATTTCTTTGTCAGATATCCAATAACAGATGAGGGGTTATGGAGGGGTGTTTATAATCAACTTGAGTCGAGAAATATCTTGGTAATGGACTTATATTCCAGAAGAGTTCCGCGTCAACCCGGGGTTGGACCTTCTGGGGAAAATAGGGGTTATGACAACCCGGTGTACCACAGCTCGGGTTATGACAACCCGAGGTACCACAACCCGGGGTACCACAACTCAGGTTATGACAATCCGAAGTATTTACTTATATTTTTTCGTCTCTTTATTTGACATAAAAGTTTCTCTTTATTTTTGTGTAGTATTATCCAAAGGCAAATGCCTACTTACTGAAGATGGGCAAAAATAATCCAAGAGATCTGCAAGAGCCACCCGCATATGAAAAATATTTCAACCCCATGATGGAAGTTATCGTTGGGCAATTATGACCACAAATGGGGTCCGAGTCGTTGAATAATGTCTTCAAGTAGAGCCGGATGTTGCCCGTGGCAGTAATTGTAAAGGACACCTTCTACAAGTTAAATGCATTATTTATTGAACGGCGTGCTAAAGCCGCAGAATTACTGGTTAGGAATCAAACGTTTTCAACAATGGTGGAGGGAAAACTAAGAAAACACAGGGAGAAAGGTGCAGCTATGACTGTTGTTGCGTCCGATGATCAAAGCATGGAATTCGAAGTGCAATGTCCAGGTGAGTACGTTCCAACCAGCCGTAGACCAAATGGCACTATGGAGTTTGTGAAAAGGGCTTTCAAGTACGTTGTTATTTTCGGAGCTAACAATACTGTAACATGTACATGCCAAGGATTCCAATTAGCTCACATACCTTGTTCTCATGTCATGGCGGTGTGCCGAGTGAGAAACTTCTGCGAGAATGATTATGTCGCCGACATGTATCGTACCGAGTATCTTGCGAGTACTTGGGTGGATATTTTCATTCTTATCCCAACCAGCATGCGTGGCCTTCCTATGTTGGGGATAAAATCCTTCCTTTAAAGGGTTGGATCAGGTTAGGGAGGAGGAAACACAAGCGTGCTGTAATGACCATGGACCAAATGCAAGGTAGGCGAGTAAGACATCAGGCTCGTTGTTCCAATTATGACAGGCAGCGAGCAGGTATGTAACATTGTACAAAATCTATATTTTATTTTAAATTTTACTATCTCAATAACTGACAATGATTGATGAATTGAAATACAATGCAGATGCCATAAACGAAGCCAATGAAAGAGAAAATGCTAGAGTTATTGCTGAGGCAACTGGTAGAAGACAACCCACTCATAAGAGCCAAGCATCTAGTAGCCAGACAGAGACAGCTGGTAGTGTCGCACATGCATCTGGTAGCAGACCCAGAACTTGTCGACTGAATTTGTTCGGACGTCGTCACTGATGAACTTATTTATCTAGATGCAAGTCTAGAACTTTTTTATTTAGATGTTTGTTTGTGAACTTATTTATTTTGCAATGTTGTGAACTATTTTATTTGGGGATGGTGAACTTAATTTATATGCTTGAGTTTTGTTACTATGAAATAAAGTCCACAAAATAAACACTCAATTCATGAAATAAATTACACAAAATAAACACTACATAAACTCAAAAATTTTACAACCCTAATTCATCCAATTAAAATGCATCCAAATTTTAAACTCTAATAATACTACTTCTTAGAGCGAGCATTGAGACATGGAACAAACTCATCGTCCGATATTGGCGGCTCTAGATCAACCTTACCAGTAGCCTTACCAGTATAAGTACAAGAAACAAACTTATATTCCGTTACTGGCGGCTCTGGTCAACCTTTTTTTTTTCCAAACCATAGCCATAGGGGTTTTTCACAAAATTATCGTCTGAAATTTCAAACCAAATAGGTCGCCTAAGAAATTTCTCCATAAAACAGACTTAACAGTTCTTTTTTTCCCTCATTCTTTCCTCGACTACTTATTGATCATCCTCTGGGTACTTGTCGATTGGACAATCTACCTCGATTGTTACTGTTCATCATTCTTGTCTAAAATCGCCAAAAAATCTCCCAAAAAATCGTCTTTCTCTTTCTCCTCAGTTAGAATGAATTGTGAATGGACAGGAGAGAGAAAACTGACTTTATAGGGTTTTTATAGCAGACCGCCCCTGTGTGGGGCAGTTTGGTTCAGGTAGAAGACCTCCCCAATGTGGGGCGGTCAGGTATCAAAATCAAACCGTCCCAACGTGGAGCGGTTAGAGTGTTTTGAAAAACAATTCATTTTGGAGGACATATTTTCTATTTTTTGTAGGGTATTAATAAAAATTTCGGTACATACATGAACAGTAGATTTTTTAATACCTTACATATGCTGAATTATTTTTTTATAAAACCCTTATCCTTATATAGTTTGATTGATATTTGGAGGCATTACCCGGCTCTCTTTTATATTTTTAGCTTTGGAATATACACTTGCCTATGTTCATTGTATATTCATAGGTAACTAGTATAGAATATACACTTGCCTATGTTAATCTTTCTTGGACAAAACAATTATAGATGGAAATTAACTTAAAAAGTAACTACAATATCTGATACCATAAACTCAAACAAATTTTGGATTTAAAAATAATTTTGATTATTATTAAACAAATAAAAGTAACTATCGTATTATATTTGTACCGTAAGAAAGCAAGTGAAGAAGGAATTAAAGAGCATGTGATATGGTTGACAAGGTGAGTCAACAAAGGCGGAAAAGGAAGTCTCGGTGTACACACCGAAGTCTGTACAATACATATCTTACTGGGACACACTTATCAAAAGTATTGAGGGAAAAATGATTGCTGGGGCTGGGGCCCATCCTTTTTCTTACGCTCATTTAGGCTAACTATCAATTCTCATTGATATTTAGTTAGAAATCAGCACCTCAAGTAATTTGTTAGTCTTATTTTATGCTGATCTAGATTAATTATGAGTGAAAAGGATAGAGACGAACCTACAAAAGTTGAAAAGATGTGTGGAAGCTTCTTTTTGATAGGTAATGTTACAATTTATTCTAAATTAACCCTGGTATATTTGGATGAGAGTTAGAATAGCTAGAATAGCGAAATTTTAGAATAGTAAATGAGAATAGATAAAAATAGTGATTTTCATATTAATGTGAAATGGTACTATTCGGATTAGTAAATGTTGTTTGGATTGTAT